>JAJJWO010000766.1:0-20718 GCA_021655895.1 Fusarium sp. NRRL 66739 | reverse complement strand
GGCTTGGGGCTTGGGGCTGGCTTTTCGGCGTATCGTGACGAGGAGAGGCCGGCGGGTTTGACGGCTGGTGCTGAGGGCGCGGGAGCGGGCGCGGGAGCGGGAGCTTGCGCTGGAGGTTGTTCCTGGGGAGCAGGAGATGGTTGCGCTGGAGGTGCTGGGGCGGGTTCTGGAGCGGGCTTGGCGACCTCGGTGGTGACTAGGGTCTCGCTCTCGACGGGCTCGAAGTCATCGTAGAAGAGGTCGTCGTCGGTACGCCCTCCAAACTGGTCGTCCATGGTGGGTGGTGGTGTTAGAGCTAAATCAAAGTAGAGGGGGGTTCTGGCGCCAAGTTCTGTAGCAATTGATGGCGCAGCAGAAAGAGCTCAGTTGTCCAAAAAGAGCCAAGTGAGGTCTAATGATGATGGTGATGAATGAAGCAGCTCGCGTTGCACCAATACCCCGCCAATGTAGCGGAATTGATCATTGAGAGGCACGGTGGGGGAAGAGAGGCGAGCGGTGAGTGGAGCCGCCCCGGCGATGGATGTCCGCGGTTAATTGTTGGTCCGGCCTCGGTGAAGCTCGGTGAGTCCTTATTTGGACTTCATTGATGGCTTGAGATTGCCAAACGGTGAATTGACGAGAGAAAAGGCCGACCGACTTGTTATTCCGGGTCTAGACTGAGTCATAGAATCATCTGGTCTGATCATCCAGCATTGCAATCACAGCATCCTTCATCTCCTCCTCCGTGCTCGTCAACTTCACTCCAAACCTTTTACAAACAGCCTTGACATTCCCTCTCTTGCTGTAATCATCCTGAGCACAAACAATGATCTTCTTGGACCTGACTGCCAAACCAAGTTCCAACAGACTAATCGGTGCATCCGTGGAACGATGGAAGAAGAAAACAACAAGGTCTGCAGCTTCCTGCATGTCAAGCTCCCACAAAACTTGTTCCTCCACAAACTCTTGCTTCCACTTTTTGCCCCAATCTGGACGGAGCGGGTTGAGGATGGTTACGGCGTGATTGCTGACGGCTTTGGTGAGTGTCTCGCGCCAGTCAGGCTCGCCTGTGTTTGTTGTTGTGCCGGCTAGAAAGATCTTGTAACTCTGGTCGTTTGGGTCTGGCCTTTGCGGCGCCATGAAAACACGAGCTGCCGATTCCATTTTTGATTGTTTTCTGACCGGTTGAGTCAATATCGTTGCGCGTGAGTGAGTAAAATGAGTCAGATAGGGTAATTCTCTCCCCGCGTTTCGAGGACTTATGTATGTCGGATGATGATTGGCTATCCAACTCATCAATCCTTAGTGTCCCAAGTAATCGCTACTAAGTTTGGTTTAAGAGTATGGGTAAGTTGAGGAGAATTAACTAAAAAATTATAAAGTAAAGAGTAGTTTCACGTACTTGTAGTAAGAAGTTTTGGAAATATCATAGCTTGTTCATTAAATTAATATAATAGTAGTATTAACTTTATAAGCCGGGAGCTTAAGAACTAAGTACTATATCCTTCCCTGGACTATATATTAGTGCCTTTCGTTTAGTAGACAGAAAGTTCGCTGGAACGTCCTCGGCCAGTACCCTTGCTGCAGGCCATCCTCCTGCATACTTAATCACGCAACACCAAAAGGGCCCAATCCAGCCGACCACTCCCTCTGCTCATGGATCCATTCAGCGACGTGGTCGTGGAAGCTTTCACTAGGGAAGTCTTCAACACCTGCCGCTCCAGTAAGTGTAAAAACCTTGATACAGGCCCACTGGATCTCCATCATATCTCGGAACTTCAGAGCATCTTCCATAGTCATATGCACATAGAAGAGGTGGCCGGATATGAGTGCTTCGCCTGAGTTGAGTCTGGTTTGACCGGTAGAGTCTGTGAGCACAGCAGGTGGATGGCCTTTCTCGTGGAACATACGCAGCTCAGCCATCAAATGTTCAAAATCGTTATCTTGGCCAGAGAGCTGAAGTGATTGACCCCAGTGCTTCGCGGCCACTTTCGGCATCCAGTGGAATTGGAGCGTCACCTTGGCCTCGTCTTTCTGGAGAGGCTCAATTCCGAGACATTTGAAAGCAATATAGCCCTTGCTCCACCAGGAGCTTAACTGGTGATTGAGGCAGAGCATATTCCAGACTTTGTCTGACCCTCCAAGGGCAGCTGGGTTGGCGATCAGTGGCGCATACGTCTTTCGGAAGCTCTTGTTGAACATTAAGGTGATGGCAGGTAATTTCCTTTGCGTTTCCGCGACATTCTCTTTGGTGCTGTTCCAAGTATACGGAAGAATGTGACATACGTCGGGGTTTGCTGTAGTCGTCACTATGCATGACATGCCGTCGCGCTTCAGACAATTGTTCTTCTCTAGGTTGCTGCGAGATTTCTTTTCTTTCTGCTCCCTAAGGTTTTGTTTCGGGCGTGTCAAGCGTTCGCCGTAATCTTCGTCATCGTCGAACTCAGAAACTGAAGGCACGGCGTCCGATGCCTCAGCCTCAGCCTTTGTTGGCTTCTGTAAGACTATGAACCGATTAGCGAGGGACTTTGTTTCGAATGAGCATGGGACTATAGCATACAGTGCCTGGAAGCATCCCACATAAGGTCCAGTCGGTAGAGTAAATCCTGAGCGTCAACACCATCGTGATCGTCGTCGACAGGCTCCGGCGATAGACTTCCTCCAGGCCTGAGTGCTGACATTGGGACCGTCAAGATCGCGGCTAGGTGTTCGGCGCGAAGACGGAAACCTTCTCTGGGTATGGCCTGGATTTCAGACTCGATCTTAAGGGCGTAATCACGGCGCTGTTCGATCTCAGCCGCGTCAACGAGTGCCGATGGGGCCTTGAATGGATGTCTAGGCTCGTCTCGCTGACGCTGGGCCGCTTCGGCCTGCCTGGTAGTGGTATTACTCATGTTGAAAGGAATGATGAAAGTACAAAGAATAAGAGTGACAAGAGTTCAAGAGAAAAGTCGTTTATATAGCGGGTTTAGACTTTATAGCTGCAGATGCAGAGCCGGAGATGACAAAACATTTGCATAAGAATTTCTATAATTCAGATAAGCCAAGTATAAAATTACCCATAAAATCATAAAGTAAATAAAGATCTTATTATAAAAGTTTACTGGCTTTAACCTAAGTATTAAAGTCACTTGAGTAATTTTAGGCATGATATTATAATGTGTGTAATCTAGTGGTCGTAGAAGTTGATTGCTATTTCTTTGCGTCCTTGGGACGATTGGGCACCTGGTGCTTGTTCATTGCGTTTGCCGTTGGCCACCTGGCTGCCAGTGACTTTGCTGCAAACACGAATTTTGTTTTGGCTCCGGAACAGAAGCTCCCTCCGCACTACAAACTTCTTTTCTTCCTGAGTATAAAAAGGCCCGATTTCCACTCGCTTTCCCTCCCACTTTCATTCTTTCCATCCTCCCCATCCTCTTACTTTCATCCCATCTACCTATTCTCAACCCCTTTGCCTCCCTACTTACGCGTGTCTTTTTATTTTCGCCTATCTTCATCGCTGGACAATATCCAAAGATGGGCGATAACCCTGTGGCGCAGGCCGAGGCCCAGCGTCAGCGAATACACGAGAAAATCAACGCCATTTTCGACACACCTCCGGTCAACACTCGCAAAGCTACATACTTTAAGAAAGTATTAGATGAGCCCGAAAATCCGTTCGAGGCACCGATGCCCATCATCCCGGCGACGGAGGAGGTCGAACAGCGGTACGAGTATGCCATCAAGATCGAGTTGTCGATTCGAGAACGCTGGATTCCCGGATTTCATCTGAAGGCCGAACATTTGGCCGTCATTTTGATGGTTCCTATGTCGATCCTTAGGCCTGGAGGTCGGCTATCACCCGCACAGTATTTGCGTGAAGGTACCCTGGTGCCAGGCGTTGTTGGAGAGGACCTGTACATTCGTCTGAACTCAATGTGGGAGCTCTCCAAGTATTGTAAGTATTTCTTATATGTATGAACTTATATTTACTAATCTATCCTCAGTCCTACAGAAGCTTAGCAAAGCCGAACTGGCAGCGTCCCAAGCCTCGCGCTCGCCCTTGCAGTCCCGAGACTCAAACTCGGCCAAATGGCCCAGGACAGAGCCTGCGCCCAATCTTACTCCAACAGGCGCTCTTCATCATGACCCAGCTCGGCCTGATCCCAAGAAAAAGGTCGGCCGTAAAGGTGGCGACAGAAAGCTGTGTTTGGAACGTGACGGAAAGGCCTGTGTTTTGATGAACACATCAGAGCCTGAAGTGTGCCATATCACGCCGTGGGCGTTTAATGAAACCCAAGAGCATGCTGAAACGACATTCCGCTTGCTCAAAGGAACGTACTGCATGTTCGAGAGAGACTTTGCTGGGCAGTACATGAAACTACTTGCAAACCCTGATCTCCTGGGAGGCTCTGATCGGGTCTGGAACATGATCTGCCTGAACCAGCAGCTACACTCCTGGTGGGGTCTTGGATACTGGGCCTTCAAATGCCTTGGAGTTGAATTCACCGAAGACAAGAAAGACGAGGCGAAGGTGACACTGCAATTCCATTGGATGCCAAAGCTGGTCAACAACAGGTTTGGTAACGACGTACAACTTTCAGGCGAAAACAACGACTACCAGAAGCTCATCGACGAGCTTGGCACGTTCCACGATGCTGGACACCAGCCCGCAGTCCCCACCGAGTCGCGAGGCTCTGTACAAGCCCGACTTGAGTCTGGCGAGCCACTTCAGTCAGGCCACCTGTTTTTCTTCCACATGTCGATTGAGAATGCCTTCAAATTCAAAGACATGATCGAACTGCAATGGAACTGCATTAGACTGTTTGCAATCAGCGGCGCAGCAGGTGTCACCATCCTACCTGATGACGACGACCACAATGACCGCGTCGCAGAATGGGTTCGCGCCCAGGCTAAATTGACAGCTAAGCTCAGTGACCTCAGTCCTGTCGTGGGTGAAGCTGAACCGGCGAAGGGTCATCCCCAAGTCCTCTCGTCCGATCGTGCCCAGGTTCCTGTCCCCAGCCATCCCCAGGTTCCTGCCCTTGGCCGTCGACTTCCACTAGGTGGCCCCCAGCTCCCGGCTCCTGAGAATCCTCTTCAGGAAAGACAGCCTGGGAATCCGAATGTGCGCAGCGACGCCCGAGAGCGAGAGGCCCTGACTCTTCGTCCTACTCCCGAATTCCCTGCGAGGTATCGGCCCAGCTCTTCTGGAAGGGATCGTTCCAAGTCGCCCGAGAAGAACGTCGATGACACCAAGACGCAGTCGGAGACTGAGACGGAAGCTGCGCGCCGGGTCCAGAAGCGCCAGGAAGAGAACCGCTCGCCTTGGCAAAAGTAGTCTTGGAGAGACTTGCTAACATTGCCTAAAGCCTATCAAAAGTACTAAAAGAACAGCAGGAGCTTAGGCGCGGGTTCAGCAGTTTTGAGATGTATTCACTAAATCATCTCCAGGCCGGGTTCTATTGCTACTTTGGACGATATATGTCCCTCTCATCGGAATGACCATTGGACTTGGTGAAGTCTACATAGCAGGGCAAAAATCCGAGTCGTTTTGCAATGTACAGTGCCTTTACTGGGCTGAGACTAGGGCTATGGATGTTATTCATTGTATCTCGGTAGATAGAGAAGAGCCCTACTTTATGTTTTGTATGTTTATGTTCTCCCACCATTCTTTGTTGCACTTGATTTCTATTGTTCATATGAGACTGCATTATTCTTCACCAGTCGTGGAGGCAAAGAAAGCATGGCTGTTCAGTCGGTCATTCACTGAAAATATTCTATTGTTCACTGTTTCGACAATCAGAAGTTTTGCAGGGTAGTGCCAGCCGCTTGTTTTCTGGCACTGGTATAAGTTTTCCCAACAACATTCACTGACGAGATTACTCTTTATCCCGCAACCCTTCTTGTATCATCTTTCCTTCTCATAGATCTCCTCTTATCCTTCAAACCCTTCCAAAATGTCCAGCTTTACACCCATCAACCGCCCCAAAAGGATGGATACCAACGACGCTAGCACCACCACCAACAACACTACCCCTAACGGCAATGGTAACGGCAACCACAACACAAGAACCAGCAGCAACAATGTCCGACTGAGACCTTGGCAAGCCCGCGCTCTTCAACAGGGCCGCACTCCTTTGCCTGAAGCCCCTGGAGATAGGCCCTGGCTTGGCCAGTCGCCGCCTAACCCTCAGCCGACTGGGTCGTCAAGCACGCCCTCCTCCTCGTTTGCCTCGTCCATCCCCGGAACAGGCTCTTTCGTATCTTCCACTGGTCCCGCAAGCCATACCCGCGCCGCTAAGAGCAGAGCTGGACAGGCCTCGTCATCGACCGCAGTAAGTCACAACGACTCTTGGCTGCCAAGTCACTACTGACCTGATACTTATTCGCAGGGTGTTCCCCATTCCTATCGCTTCTGGCCTGAACCTGAGATGAGACGCCTTATAACGTTGCGGAACGAAGGAGCAGAATGGTCTGCTGTCTTTGTAAGCTATGCTACTCGGCTGTACGCTGCCTTACTAACAATCTGATTCATAGGCGGCTTTTCCAAACCGGACACCAGAGGCACTAAAGCAAGCGTACCATAAACGGCGTCACGCTGTTGAGAAGAAGATGATGGAAGAGGCAGAGGGCTCCGCTTCTGCTGCACCCGCTGCTACTACTACTGCCTCAGATGAGGAAGATGACAACATGAGTGATGCGCCGGAGGAGGAAGATGGGGACTACGAGGAGTAAGACAAGACACCTGTCTACGACCTTCATTCGTGCCTTTCGCGACTTCTACATACCCACCCCAGGCACGGCCATGCTATGATACGTAATAATTATACTTTAATACCCAATCGGCGTTCTCTTTATACTAGACTTATACACCCATCTGGAGCTCCGCAGTCATCATCAGACACCCATAGCCCTGGCTGGATCCTGACGTCTCTGGTATTTGCCGGGCTAGGTCACGAGCTATCGAGATAATCTGGGCTTACAAAACGCCTACACTAATCTATCCATCTATTATATTTTATACTATGCTTTTAGAGAAGCATGTCCAATACGCAGCTCCATCACTGGTGGAGAAAGGCATACTTGGGCCCCAAGCCGGCTTTCGCGTTTCTCAAGAGTGTCGTGGTTCACTCATAAAAGCAGCGGCATGTCTAGAGGCGTTCTTATTAAGTGCTCTAGACAATCACAGAGGGAAGCATTGGCTCGACGGTACCCAGAAGCTATCTAAGGTAAGGAGGTCTTCATTCAGGGTTATCATCGTGCTAACATATATACCAAGGATGGATTAGAAAGTACAAAAAGATGGCCATATATTGTCGAGCGAAACTTGACCCTAAATATACGTTGTCTTACCTTTTCGGCCAGCCAACAGAACGCAAAACCTCGGGCCTATAACAACACTTCAGTTCAGACCAAGAATCCAACGGCGGGCCCAGCATCTCGCCCAAAACATGTGCAAGTACTGGAGTCCCGAGACCCGAGAACTATGGCCTGGTTGCTTGCGGCTCTGTCTGATTGTCTTATGGATCTCAGTATAATACTCTCCTATATATATTGCAGGAAAATGGGAAACGGCCTATCAGTTCGTTCCCACTGTGCCCGCCCGTTATTGTACTCTCCTTGACAATATCGACTGCTATCAACGTATACACCATGCATGCTGTTGCACCTTTTGCCTTTTCCCCTTTTACTCGCACTTGCATCATATATATCCATCCACAGGAACATCAAGTGGTTGCCTGGCCTTGATTATTCGCAAACCTTTCGTATATCATAAGGCACCGAGCAGCACAACATCAGCCACTACCAGATGAAGCTTTGGCAGTCAAAGGCCGTGGATAAGAAACCTCTGCCAGAGTCACCAGGTAAAATGCCGTGGCAGCATGGTTTTCTCCAAAAGGCTCTTAGTGATACGCTGGGAGGAGCCAGATGTCTTCCCTTGTCGGCGTAAGTGCTGAAGACTTCTTCCTTTCTCAAGAGGAAGTTTGTTCTAACTCGACCACGACAGATGCACCGTTTCTGGATAGACTCTGGTCTCAGGCCTCTCAATACGATGCGCAAGAATGGGGCCGAGTGGTCTGCGATCTACGCAAGTCCCATGGAGTCTACAGTAACAACAACGTGTTGCTGCCTCTTTGCTTGCAGGCGGCTTTCCCTGATCGGACCCCCGAAGCAGCCAAGCAGAAATACCACTAGCAATGACACGATGTGGAATGACATATAAAAAAGGAGGAGACGACTGCCGATGTTTCAGCCGGGGGAGGTGTCAACCAGCGTGGCGGGGAGAACAACGAGCAGAGTTGCAACCATTAGTACCGGCCTGGGAACACTGAGACAAGCAGAAATGAATTGATACCATGTCATCTGCTGCCAATATATACACAAGAGCGACATATCAGTCAGCAGTGAACAAGGCGCAACACACGCAACCGGGCTGCCATAACTCCTCCACCCCTACACCTGCTGAGCGAAAACGCCAGAAGAAGACCAAAGGGGATAAGACTGAGGACCCTGGCACCAAGATGAATGTGGTGAACGGAGCTACAGCAACCAGACCTTAGTGAGGAAGACAGATGTCAGTTGACTGAGTCAAAGAGAGCTATATACGTTGGCTTCCCCGTTAAGTAAAGGCGCCCAAAAACAAGGCGTCTATCGCTGCACTACAGTCTGTAGTGATGCAGTATGCCAATGAAAATGCCGAGACGATCGTCGCCAGTGGCCTGAGCTATGTTGTAGTTCTCTATGCGAACACTGGATCTCGGGATCATGCTATTGCATCCCTGATGGACAAGGTAGTAGAGATCAACGACAAGAACTGGAAGTTCGAGGCGAGAGTCTTTAGTGAAATGCCGACCAACAACTCCGACTGGGGACTGCCGCTGATGGAGTCTCCAAGCAACTCAAGCTTCAACCCCTTTTACGTCCCCGTTCTCCTTGCTCTCTGGCTCAGCTGCCCAGGGCTCAGGTCGAGAAACCACTTCGTCTGAGGTAAGTCTTCTTCCGTCATGGGAAACCAAGTAATTGAAATTAATAGCAAAGTTCCAACCAGTCTTACCGCTTCTGGTCAGAGCCAGGCCTCCGTCTACCGATAGAAATGAGGAATAGAGGAGCAGAATGGACCGCGATGGAGCAACGTATGGCTCAAGAAAAGACAGCGGCGGAGGGAGCACCAACTTGAACGACTAGGAGATAAAGATTTTCAGCAAAAGATGAGCATTTTCTATTATAAAGATGACTTACTACAACGCTGTCTATCTCCTCTTATCGAGTTACCGTCGACTTTCGTCCTGACACAACCGCTTATCCATCATACTCGACATAAACTGTACAATAAAAGTAGACGACGGCAACAAAGCCATTATATGACAAGGGAGACTGGTATTTCTCTAAAAGAAAAACGGTATACTCGTGTAAACATCGATGCCGCATCCGAAGTCAACCTGGTAGCCCGTCGCGGTCACCACCAACCTCTCAGTCCATCCCATACATCATGCATCAATGAGATATCATGTTATATGTCGCAATGAAGGTATACACACAATGGGAAGCATCGAGACCCTCACCACAGTCCGCTTGGCTCTTTGTTGCTTGAGTATTGACATAATGCATCTATTAACAATGGAAGAGGACGCGTCCTAATGTTCCAATTGACACAATGGCGCATACACCTATTGTCATTCCTATATATTAACATTTTCCCTACACTCGCGAGGTTCCATCAATTCTTTCGCCCATACAGCCATTATTTTCCTTCTTCGAGACTCTACAACAACTAACCATATACATATTCTGCCTTGGTTTTAATATACACATCACACCAATGCAGGGGGTAACCTCATACCAGCAGCGCGCCTTATCCAAAGGACGCACACCTCTGCCCGTGTCGCCTGGGTTCCGGCCCTGGCTTTCTCAGTCAAGCTCCGCCAGCCTCGGGCCATCTGCGCCCTCTGGGAATTCTTCCTCTGCTGGAAGAAGAGCACAAGAAGGCTCAGCCGAACCTTCGACTAGTGTAAGTAGCAGTCCTACCGCTTTGACGCCTTATACTAATTCCATGTCTTGCTAGGAGACTTCCATCATGGGCTATAGATTCTGGACAGAGGAGGAGCTTGAGAAGCTGGTGCTCCTCAAGCGTGAGGGTTTGGATTGGACGGATATACAAGTAAGTTCTTGTACTACAAAGACACCACGCTCGACTAATGTTTCTGATTCCAGCGTCACTTTCCAAAACGTACGCTTAAGAGCATCAGGTAAAAATACCAGAAGCGACGTGGAGCGACCGAGGACCGACTTGCCATGAAAGAGCATGCCGAAAAGCAGGAGAAGTAATACCATGCTATTCTGTAGTGCAGATAATGGAAGCCGAATGCACCCTCGCCTCATGATTTATCTCTATTATTGCAATCCTAACCTGCCTTTCTCTCTGATATACCCAGTTAGAACATGCCAACAAATAACGTTATATGGCATGGGCCAGCATAATTCGCGCAATAAGCATTATATAGGCTGGCTACTATGACCCAGACCTTGCTCTAGACCATATTGAGCTTGAGGGTCTGGATCTTTTAGTTGACCAGCACACTGAGGCTCAAATCGAAGCAGAGACCCCGAAACATTACTTCTGTTGCAAGGTGGAAGAGCGTGGTTCATCGTCTGCGAGTAGGGCGGCCGGTTTGGCGTAATCTTGCTTAGAATTCCGCTGCATTAACGCGTTTTACTTGACCAAGTTAATATACTACTCCTCAGTATTAATGCCATCTATATGACTTTACATTAGAGTTAACAAGACGTGCTTCCATTTACGCCACTTTACCACTGGAATTTCATGGCAGCTGTCAAATGTGAAGCGTCCTCTCGAGAGAAAGGGGTACATAGGCGTGGGATGAGGTTCACAGCGGAGTCAACAAATGCTAGACCATGACTTCGGTGTACCGTATTCTATTCTCTTTATTTCTATATTATATCATTCACGCTTCTATTACATTCTTCATTTGACAGCTTGCTGCCTGATGTACAATCCACAGGCAAGCAGCACAATGCATGGGGGTCCGGAATGGATCCATAGGCAAGCTATTGACAGTGGCAGACAGCTGCCAGTAACTGTTGTTGACGGTGACAATGAAATATAAGCTGGGCTATTGTTTATTGTTTGCTTCCACTGGCCAACAGGGTGATTGCAGTTTCTTCAAGCGACTTTCTCTTTCACTCTCCTCCCCTTTCACCTCTTAATCTTTCTTCCAACAACACCCACCATCAAGCACTCCTTTTCGTCTTCACATCGTCAAACCATCTTCCGCTTTTCCCACCCCAACATCACAGCTACACCAACACACTCAGCATGTCCACCCGCAACAGAGCGACCCCTTCCGGCCAGCTGCTCCCATACCAGCAGCGAGCCCTCGGCAGAGGCCGCACGCCTCTGCCAGAGTGGCCTGGCATTCGTCCCTGGCTGACGGCGACCTCCCTGGCGCCGGTGTCATCTAGCACCAGGTCCTCTGCGCGCGCTACCTCGGCCAACGAGGCCACTACCTCCGGCCCTGCTCCCTCTGCAGGCAACGTAAGTACCGCCAGACCAACGCCTTTGTAAAGCTCATACTAAACTCTCACCTCTATTAGCAGACCACCACCAGAGGATATGCCTTCTGGCCAGAGGAGGAGCTGGAGAGGCTTGTGCGCCTCAGGCGTGAGGGGCTGGATTGGCCGGCGATTCACGTAAGTTGACATGACTCTTCTATAATATAACAGACGGCTGACTGTTGGTAGCGGCTCTTTCCAGCCCGCACGCTTGAGAGCCTCAAGCAAACCTACCACAAGCGTCGCTTTGCTACGGAGGAGAGGATGGAGGCCCGTGAGCGGGCGGCGGAGGAGGAGAAGGGGGACGAAGCTGGCGATGATGCTTAAGGCGGAGCCAAGTTGAAAGTTGTTTGTTTTTGTGTTTTCCAGGCCTGTACCCTTGTTCGCTCCTTTTACTCGACTTTAATATATACCCCGAGACCGGAATGCCCCTATCAACATTTGATTGACCATCGCATTGTCCAGGATGTTAGTCACCCCGTATGATCATGACTTCGAACTATATCAGTGCAGAACAAGAAACAATGTCCCAAGAAGCAGAGGGAAATGAGCTGGAACAATGCCGCAGAGAAAGAGAACAAAAAAACGGACGGTGGAATTTTCTCAGTCTATTATATAAACCTGAGCCTGCACGACGACACACTGCCCGCTTGCAACGAGGCCAGTAGCCCATCGGCTCTTCTATTGTTCTGGTGCAAAGCTCGACCTGCCCTATCATCTTCCCTTCTATCTCTTCTCTTCTATATCTGCTCTGCTCTCCTCCCATCCTCTCTTACTTTCCTATACCTTTCCACCTTTTTTCAACCGACAAACCAACCATGACCACCATCCTCGAACTGCCCTCTGAAGCCATCTCCCTTCCAGATGAGATGTGGCTGGATATTTTCTCTCTTTTTCGAGTACAGAAAGATTACTATTACGAACGAACGATGGATCATTGCGTGCTGTACCACGTGTGCCTCGTCTCCAAGCGGTTTAACCGCTTGGCCCAGACTCAACTATACTATTTAATCGACGCGAACGAACATGCAGTTTTGAAAACACTGCTCAAGTCTCCTTACCACTGTTCTTTGGCCAAACAATTATGGTTCCCTTATGACTTCCGCCCCTTGGTTCCTGCGGTTACCGGTTATATACGAGCCCGTTTCACCCGAATCGCATCACGACTCAACTTGACACCTGCCCTTATCCAAAGCATCGGCCAAGCCCTCTCTGACATCCACGTCGAAATCGCATGGGATGCGTTGGCGGCGTTGTGGCTGGCTCTGCTTCCCAGACTGCAGGTTCTCGATATCAGAGTCCACAGGGATACGCCTCTCATGACCTCTCTGATCGAGCATTACCTCCAGTCCGACCCAGATCGTCTCATGGGCCTGCGCAAGGTTCACTTGGGAGCCGCTGACAATCAAATGGAGCCCTATACTGGACAAGGCGGTGTCTTGTTCCAACTCCCAGCAGTCAAGACGATGGCGTTGTTCGACTTTATGAAGTTTAATGGCCTTGGCCTCAACCTCAACCTATCTTCTATTGCATTCCAGACCATAACTCAGTTTACCGTCGATCATTGGTCAACAGACATGGAGAGGCTACTGGCAGCCTGTCGGAACCTACGACGGCTGTCAGTAGCATCTGACATTTTCGAGTGTGACCCTGCCGAACATCGAATAGGAAACTGGCTTCGATGCAAGGGCCAGGGCCTGGAGAACGTCGGCATCATCATGTTCTGCCCTATTCCTGCCGCACCATACAAATCTTTTGAGGAACAGCGATGGTTAGTCACTAACCTTGGGGATCTCCGAACTCTCACCAACCTGAAGACGCTCTACTTGGCTCTGCGCTTCTCTAATCCCCACGACGATCCCACGAATATCGCTGATAGTTGCGACACTCCCGAGATCGACTTTCGTACCATGCTACCATCCTCCATCTCTGCCGTCGTGATAGTCGACTTTGCGACTCCTCACAGCCATCGAATCGCCGAGAACATGTGCAAGCTGGCAGAATCTGGGAACTTTCCAAACCTGAGCTTTGTCCACCTCCACCTAACCCCAAGTGTGCCTCCCGGGTTTCTTCTGCCCCCCGACAACAACTTGTGTCGCCAGATCTCAACTCCCAGTTGGAAGGTGAAGGAAGAATACGTCCAAGAGCGAGAGAGGGCAATGTTCGTGTTCTCGATGGCTCACCAAGAGCGCAACAGGATCGCATCGTCGATGATCAAGGGGGATGAAGTAATCGACTGTTGTGATGAGAACGGGGGGCATGACCGGACATGCTGGCAACTGGCCGCATGAACGAGGGTTTAACTGGTATGGTTGACCAGCTGCTGGACTATGTACTGAACACTATAAAGTTATTCGATCAATGCGGGTGATACTTGTCCAGAGTTTTATACTCAGTCTTCAATAACACCCAAAGACTCATACCCTTCCCTCTCAACTTGTCGAGCTTGATCCTGTATCCACTGCATAACCGCATCATCCGAATCGATGCCGGTGAGCAGTTCAGGCCTTCCCGTAGCACCACTCAGGGCAGTGACCAAGATGCAAGCCCACTGCATATCGATCATATCTCTGAACCGAACAGCATCTTTTCTTGGCATCTCCACGGTGAACACATGCCCAGAGTCGGGGATATTCATCGACCAAATATCAATCTCAGCCTGTCCATCAGGTAGCACAGGCGGCTTATCACCAAGCTCATGGAACCGATGAACCTCCTCAACCAGCTGATCCCAATCATTCTTTCGGGTGGAACTATGAATGTCCATCTTCTGCCCGAATCTTGGCTCAAGTTCGGGCATCCACCGGAACTGCAAAGTGATTTTTGACTTGCCTTTGCCCACCGACCGTACGCCCAGGCACTTGAAGGCGCAGTAACCTTTTGACCACAAGGCGTGAAGTCTGGGATCAAGACAGATCATGTTCCAAGCCTTGTCTGACGCTCTCGGCTCGGTTGCATGTGCGAGATAGCGTGTCTTGACTTCGAAGCCTCTGTTGTGCATGGTGGCATATCCGCGGGTCACATTGAATGTCTCCATGGTATGGTCGAAGGTGTCGTTCCAGGTAAAGGGGGCGATATGGCAGACGAGAGGGTTAGGTCTGCCTGTCACGACACAGACATTCCCATCTCTCTCCAGACACTTGGTCTCTTCAGCGATATCACGAAGTGACGTTCTGGGATTTGTGGTTGGGAGAGCAGGGAATGAGTCTACACTCGCAACGAAGGAGCATTCACTTGGCTCGTAAGAATAAAGAGACCTTTTCTCAGATGCTGCCTCGACACCCTCTCGTCTACCTTGATGCCGAAGATCTGAGGGCTATTAGCCACATTGTGCTTGTTGAAACTGGGCAAGGATATTACTTACAGTGTTTGCAAAAGGGGGAGATAGATTCAAGGCTATGTTGCAACTCGATCGGTATCCGGTTCTTTCTGAAGAGCAGTCCGCCAGGCTTGAACGAGGTCATAGGGACCGTCATGATGGCCGCAATATGTTCAGCGCGCATGCGAAAGTCGCGCGCACAAGGGTCCTCTCTTATATAAAGCTCAAGAGATTGAGCGTAACCAAGTCTTATCTCAAGTTCGTTCATGGGTAGGAGATGGGGAATCTTTCCCGAGGGGTTGGTAGAATAGGTGCTCATGTTTGCTGATGTACTTTATGATTAAGGATTTAGAATGGTTATAGAATGAATAGGAAGTAAAGCTTCTTATATAGGTATACTTGTTTCTGAAATGAGTGAATTTTAAGGTATTCTGAAATTTTGTTAAAGTGAGCGAAATGCATTGTCGCTGTAGCTGTACGATCAAAGTTAATATTATTCTCTTCCAATCCACTCATGAGCCATTTTATGTTATATCCATGGTAAAAATAATCTTTTAGGCCTTAATTGTAACTTCAAATGATGGATGTGCGTGGTATGCATAATTCTGAGAGCTGTTGACGCTGCGGTAATGCAAGATTGAGTTCGCTGTTGCCACAAGACATATCGCGAAAGAGTCTCCCATAGGCTCAAAGCTGATATAATGACTCTGTTCGGACTTTAAGTGATGGACATGATTGATATTGATCATCTTAATAGATATGCTAGCCAGGTTCACTGGTCATGTCACCCACGATGATCAGGGCAACGAGTTGCACAAGATCTCGTCACAAGATACTGTAGAGTATATGCAGACTACCGTAGGTAAAGTTTGACAAGGCTTACAATCCAGGTTCAAGTCCTCATTCTCCACAATGTGGTTTTGTGCATCTAATACGAGTTCGCGGTAGCCCCGTACTGGTGAACACCTCGCTCGAGGACTTCAACCTCATCTCCAACGTGAACGTAAAGCCCCTCCAGCTTATCAGCAGCCTCCTTCAGACTCGCGTCCTCAGGAACACAGTGAACACCCAGGTATCCCAGAGCCCTCTTATTACCATGCTCCACCATACGGTACTTGATCAAGGTCGTGCTTGGCTGCGCCCGACCTCGTTCCTTGCCAGATTCCGGGATGTCGGTATCAAACCTGCCAGATTCGGGGTTCACGTTCGGCATGGTGCAACGGGAAGTACGACACACGGCCGACAAGATGGGAGCCACGCTCTCAGAATACCTCTGGGGAACAATGCGGTAGCGCTTCCAGGTATCTTCATCGAAGGCGGGAGCTCCAGTGACCCAGAGGTTGGCGCGGAAGCGAAGAGCGTTGAGAGGCTGGTTTTATTCAGGAAGGAGATCTGATACTGCATGAACGGAGGCCAAGTTGTTGATGTTGACGGGCTGTTGATCTGTGTAGCCGTGGACTGCAGGCGTGCCGATGTTCTCGAGGGGCGCAAGGTTCAATTCGGTACGGACAAGCGTCTCTGGAGTACAGCGTAGAAGAGTGAAGTTTTGGTCCGCGGCAATGTTGAGGTATCGCTTGAGCTTGGGGATGACGGCTTTGACTGACGGAAGCTGGCCCATGTCGAGTCCTTGAGCGTTGCGGGAGTGGATGGCAAAGGTCTTCATTCCTACTTTGTGCTTCTCAAGCAAATCGGATGGAGGATGAAAGGGGACGATGACAGAGACTTCCTTTGCCTGGGATGAGAGAAAGTGGCCAAGAAGGTTGGACACATCTGGGTCTGGGAACTTGATCACAAGACAGCCAGCAGCTCTGACTAGAGGATCTCGAGCATCACTGTCCTCATGAGGGAGCCATAGCTCAGTCTTGATCTGTGACAGGAGTGGTTTAGTTCGCTGGCTGATGAATCGCCAAATCGAACCGCCTTCAGGGTTGGACACTTCCGTCGCAAAGGCGAAGCATCTATCATAAGCAAAGCCGCTCTTCAAGAGCAAAGCCCTTTCCATCTCTATAGGAGCACAAGACTTGATGGGATGGATATAAATGGCCTTGATGCGGGTGGTACCGGGGGTTGAACCTTCGGGGAGGTCATAGCTCTTGACGTATTGGTCTTGCATGTTGCTGGTGGAAACACCGACCTTTTGCAACTCTTGAAGTTCCTTGAGGCTCGTCGAGGTATTTTGAAGACGCAGATAGACAATGATGGGAATAGAGAGCGATACCGTGATGATGATGGCGGCGTATGCCATGGTTGCGGTACCGAAGCTGTCCTTGACACAGCCGACGAGTTGGTCAAACATGTCAAAGATGCAGCGTTGACTGGTGTACCGATGATGATAACGCAGGGTCTGTTAATGAAGGCGATTCAGACATGAGTAAACGGAAAGATTTGAGGACGTTGGCGATGTTGCTGAAGATGAGGTTGATAAAAGGTTCAAATTTCTGAAGCCCAACCCCACACTAACGTTGCAGGCGGGGGAAGAATGAGGAGTCTTTTTATTCACTAGCTTGGCATAAGACGCTTATTTCAACAGCACCTGAACTATTGACAGGGGTGAATAGTCAATATGGAAGACACTCAACTGAACATCACAGCCTGTTCAGACGACACTTCATACTTCGCCAGGACTACTATCGAATTTGACATCTATTGAACGAGATAGTCCTACCTCCTGATACACAAGAAATCAGATAAACCACCCCATGCTAACCAATGCTAGAAACACAGACACTCCTCGCCGTCGCCTACACAACCAACAAACTTCCAAGCACACCAGACAGGAGCAACATGCCTACGCTGGCCGCAATCTTCAAGGCATCAGACTGAGCTGCATCCGAAGAAGAGTCCTCATCTTCCCCGTCCTCCGAAGCCGCGTCCGAGCTGCTATCAGTCTCCTCCACATCATCGCTGTCGGTACTCTGGGGCCTGAACGGCTTAACCACACGAGTACTGCCGCTTCCAGAGCTGCCAGTCTCATTCCCAGAGGGAGAGCTCGAGTCGGTGGCCAGCACCTCATCGTCGTCGGTTTGTGTAGGTCTTGACTGTCCAGAGCGGCCAGCTGCTGCACCAGTACCCTGGCCTCCACTTGGAGATTCTTCATCGCCTGAAGCTTCACCACCTTGAGAAGCTTCGCCTGTGTTTGCGGGTGCGTCGTTTCCTGAGGGAGTGGCTCCGGGTCGAGAGTCGTCGCCAGAAGCATCAGAATCAGATCCAGCTGCGTTGGATTCAGAGTCATCTCCAGAGTCGCCGCCATCACCTGAACCGCCGTTACTGTCCGAGTCACCGCCTGAAGCATCACCGCTGCCAGAACCATCGCCATCACCATTGTCGGAGTCATCGCCACTCGCTGAGTCACCGTCGCTTCCGGCATCACCACCAGCACCGTCGGCATCATCACCATCGCCAGAGCCACCAGCGGAGCCATCACCGCCATCACCGCCATCACCGCCATCACCAGACTCATCATCTCCCGGAGCTTCTGGCTCAGCGGGGCTTCCCTGCGGCTGTACAGCAGGAGGTGCAGGAGGTGCAGTAGTAGGAACCTGAAGCTTGCCATCCGACACTTGACTGACAGGAGGAGCGGTGATAACAGGCAACTCCATATCATCACACGGCGTCGTGCGGACCTGAACCTGTCCATCGCCAATCTGACACATGGGAACAGCGATCGTCGTAGGAACCTCCTTTGTCGTCCCGTCAGAAACAACAGTCACAACCGTCGTGGCAACGACACTGCTCCCCACGACCCTCTTCCTCGGAGCAGCTTTGCTCTTGGAGCCTCCGCCGCACGGCATGACGCCAAACTCTACAGGCTCGCACTGTTCAGCCCAGTTGCGGTCGTAGAGGTTGTAAAAGTCGCCAGACTTGCATTGCCAGAAGATGGCCGAGCCGCCAAAGGCGAGTGTTCCGTTGGAGCAGACTGAGAACCCGGCTGTATAGATTGCGCCAGATTGGGCGGGCTTGTCGAACTGGAACTGGTAGTTGTCGGCGATGTAGCCGGTTCGGTCTTGGGCGTCTTTGAGGATGCCGTCTTTGAGTGTCAGGACAAGTACACCCTCGCCGTTGCAGTCTCGTTGCTGGAGTTGGTTAGTAAGTTGACAAGTAAATGAGTAGACTCTAGGTTACCTCGCTAACATCACGCTTGGACTTGCTGGGCTTAAAGATTGTAACCTCGAACTTGCCATCGAATGATGATGTGCATCCTTTAGGAGGGCCGTCTTTGGGCGCAATGTCGTCTGTGACTGCTTGAGGGGCTGCGAATGCCGTGGCTGCAAGGGCCAGAAAAGCCAATGACCTTCTCATTTTCGACTTGGGATAGAGACGATGAACAACTTCTAAACTGTGTGCGTGAGGAAGCCGGTTGCTGTGTGAGGAAAGACTTGGAAGTTGATGGTCTTTGTCGAAACACGAGACGACCTGGTTCATATATACAGCACAACAGCCCTTTCTTTCTGGAACGCTATAACAGGTTATACAGTTCTAAGGACGCCTGTATGTGTCACTGCATTGTTCCCCAGTGGCGAGACACGTCGACCGTGTGGCTGGCCGTCCGCGACATCGTCTTGCAGGGCCTAGACTTGTGGTATCCAGCAATTCGATAACCATTAAAGAGCCTCCTCGGTAGTCACGCATACCATTTGCCCAGTTTTACAGGTCCTGTGCGTGGCTGAAGAGCACTAGTAACGCAGGGAGAGTTGTACTTTCAGCTCATCCCTCCCAACTCGTTCTTCGATGTGGTTGGAAACTTGGGCAACGGTAGCTGAAACGCACCGCCAAGGAGAACTTTTCTTGATTGGAATTTTCCTGAATCAATTTAGATCCCAGCGTGTCTCAAGGAGGCAATATGGGATATCAGGAATGGAGGGGGCTTTACCAGCCTCAATGTCTCATGTAGATGGGTCAATGTCTTTGAGTTGTCGGTTCGCCCCCAGCCTCGAGGCACCACACAAGATCACAGGCCTATAGTTGACAATTATGTTCGGGTTCCCTTGTTATCATTCTTACCCGGCGCTTATGATGAAAACTTGTGAACATTTGAGATAACAACCCTTCAAGTTCCATTCGGCTGACTTGACATTAACTACAGAGGAACTCTGACTGCACCACACTCAATTCTTGAACACGATAACAGGTATTCTGGTGAACAGTCCAAGTCTCTTCTAAAATTCGACAATGCCATCCAGGACGTCGTGGCTCTCGATCTACAGGGGACATGCAAGGGAGTGGCGCTGAGACATGATCGACCCTTACGCCAAGGGTCACGAACATCAAAGGAGTAACATGGCATTGAAAGAATGTGGCGAGCAATACAAAGGGCCTTCGATCTGGATAATGGTCTGAAAATCCAGGTTGACTCAGCTGACTTAGATTGGAGCCAGTAGTCGTTGGGATTCAGGTTCTCCCAGCCATGGTTATAGTCAAAAATAAGGTAAGGGCTCAAACGCAGCAACAAGACTCTCGCCCCAGCCTTCGGTAAGATGCATAATACGCCAAGTATTGATGGGCTCTTGTTCAGTTCCAGCTACGCCATGTTCAACATGAAATATTAGCTGCTTCCTCCCGCTAATAAGTTTACTTCCATTAGGAACCACCACTTCCGGGATGCCGAGAAAGATGGCACTCTGATTGAAATAATTGAGCCAGAAGCTCTTAATTACAGTGGTGTATTGCCTTAGGTCTTCCTAAGTTCCTTAGTCTGTAATATAAATAAAGTACTTAAAAAGACCTTTTCTACTATAGTTAAAGGTCTATAGACTGCCTAGCTATATAGTATAGCACAGGTTAGATATTTTATTTATATATATATATATATATAGTAACTATAGTTATTTAATTTTAATATTACCATTAAATATTAGGCTTAATATTAA
>JAJJWO010000765.1:0-20727 GCA_021655895.1 Fusarium sp. NRRL 66739 | reverse complement strand
CGCTAAAACATGGGGCAAGACTCACTGGAGTTCTGGGGGTTCGCTTCTTAATCTAGCAACAGCTGATGCGTTATGATGGATTCAACATAAAAGGACTCAGAGTCTCATTCGATTTTGTTTTATCTTGTTTTATCTTGTTTTGTTTTAACGTCTTTATATATAGTCCGATGGGAGTCGACACAGTCCACCTCCCAGAGGTCCTCTTACATGGACTTGGACTTGGTTCTTGATCCATTCTCTGTCGTCTCCATGCATGCAAGCAAAGCAATCCAACCAAACGAAAAAGTCCTCGAGCTTTCCGGCCTATCTAGAGCCTGCAGCTTCAAGGATGAGGGGGGTATGTGCAATGGGGGAAGTGTTCCGGTACTAAAAAGTTGATAAGAGAAAAAAGTTGGGAATAGTGTTGTGTGGTATAGTAAGTAAGGTAGTGCCAAATACATTGGAATGGGCGTCGTCTGCCAAGATGCTACTCTAGACATCTTGCTCTGACAACAAGCGTGGGGATGTTGGGTAGTGATTCCGTTAAGTGAAACACAACGACAGAAAACAAAGAGCAACCAGAAAAACAAGAGCCGCGCCGATCCAACCGTTCCGTCCCATATATCTTCTTAGCCATGGTCGTTGCGGGATCCATCAAGTCCCTACCAAAGGTCTAATCTCCCATGACATGACAATTCGTAGCTTAGATAAAGTTCATAAGCCAAGGAACAATGGCACTGAGATTTGTTAGCCGTCATCCAAACCACTCCCTAGCATCATATTCATCCACTTACCCAACTGCAACGGTAGCACCCAGTCCGAGTAGTGCTCGGTTCTTGACCTTTTCTTTCCGTAGCTCGGTCTCCGTCTTGACCTTCTTCGATCTCGGCTGCGCTTCTGGAGTTTGCTCCGTCTCTTCGGCGTCCTTATCACCCACAGAAATATCGGCAGCCTTTCGCTTGCTCTTCTTAGCAGAAGCTGGGGCCTCCACTGCCTTGTTCTCGTCCTGTTCCTCATCCTCAGCCCTGAGTACTTCTTCCTCTTCCTTGTTCTTCTGGACCATCTCCTTGGCTGCTTCCATCATATGAGCAATCTCCTCAGCACTTGGTGGCTGGCCGGCGGTAGGGAGAGGAAGTTCGACTTCGGTGACGGTGCGCTTGGTCTCGATGCCGGCATCATCCGTTGTGACACCCTCTTCGATGTGAACCTTCACCTTGGGGTCTTCCTCTCGAGGCTCCAGAACAATAGCGGGCTCAAACTCGGTTGACTGGATAACAATGTCTTCTTGCTTGGTCTCCTTGGCCTCGGCCTCAACTGCAGCATCGCCGTTGACAAGATCGGTCTTCTCAGCAATAGTTTCAACATGCTCAACCCTGGCGCGGGTGCTTCGCTTGCGAGGCGAAGCGGGTGCGCGCCTTGTGCTCTTGGTTGGGCTGGCAGAGCGACGCGAGCGGCGAAGAGTGGTTGACGGAGTAGGAGGAGCCAATACAGGCTGCGACGCCTTGAGAGGGTCGAACCTGGGAGGTGCCGCAATGCTCTTGGCGGGCGAGTCGCCGGTGCTTGTCACGGAAATCTTGGCAGGGTCGAGAAGGGCGCGGATCCAAGGAGTAATCTTATACTCCTCGGCGAGGGCGAGAGCCTGCTCCGGAGGGATCCAAATGTTTCCGGCCGTCTCCTCGGGACTCGTAGTCGCGAGGGACTTGATGTACCTGCGCTCTGCCTCCTCGTCGGACGCCTCGGCATAGGGAAAGCTGGCCTTGAACATACCGGTCGCCGAGACGTAGCCGTCAAAGCTGCGGCGCATGAGGAAATAGCTGTTGGGGCTCGATTTAAATATGCCAGAGACGATACCCTTGGGGAGGGGAGCTCGGAGATGCGCATAGTCAAAGACGCCGAGAGCGGCCTGATCAGCCTCTCCAGAGCCAACCATCTTAGGAGTCAGCTTAGTCTGTCCGAGACGTCTGCGCGCGACCAGGTCGGTATCTAAAATAAAGGTGAGCCTGCGAACCCATAACACCGGAGCAGTTGGGTGATGTACAATCCGGAATGTTCTCGAGCATGAGAGGGTTGTGCCTCGCGGGCAAAATGCGTGCGTGTTGGGAGGCCATTTTGTATGATGCGATGCTCAATTGCCGTGGGGGGATGAGGCGCGGCGCGACCAGATCGATCACCTTAATATCGACAAATCGAAGCGTAATCGCGACGGGCGACGATACTCGAGGTCGTGTATCGGCGCGCAAAGGGGATTAATATGAAGAGAAGAGCCTGTAAGAGATTAAAATAGCGTGTCAGTTGTATTTATTGAGGTGCAACGTTGATGCGCTTTGGCGCAGGCTCGCAATTGGGGGGGAACGGGCCGTGACAGGATTGGCTTTTGACGTACCGTGTCAAGGCAGGGCCTAGATAGATACGGGTAGTTTGGTTCAACAGGTAGCAAATGATAAGGCAAGGTAGCTTGAAGAACGAGTGATCGCGCTTCAGGCAGTTAAATTGATAAGAAAAAAGGCCAGCGCAGCGCAGCGAAAGCGTGTGCCAGGGCCAGAATTAGAGGGAGAGAAGAATGAACAAAGACGAAGTAAAGTAGTAGTAGATGAGAAAAGGATCGCGACAGGCTCGACGATGGGGAGGGAAGAGCTGAGACGAGACGGGAATCCAGTCGCGCAAATTAGAGGATTTTAGCGGGCGGCCCTGTTGGGCGGGTTCGTCTCAGAGGGGATTAGTGGCTGGTCAGAAAGTGGGGTGCTGCGAGATAGATTGGTACTGGCATTTATGCTGATGCTTGGGTGATGAGAAAGTCCTCTGCTAACTCCTGAGCGTGTTAGCCCCCATTTCACAGCGCACCTGACTTTACTACACATTACCTAACCCAAACGGATTCCATGCTAGCAACGTGGGAACATGTACCTATCTCCTTTCTACGCGTCGAGGTCCCTTTTTTTTTTCAATCCGGCATTTGTTTGGGTTGACTGTTTGACTACCTACCCGTTTAATGAATCAACAGGTAGCGTCATAAGAGTTTGCGCTTTTCCACTCCGTCTAACCCCTCTCGCTCGTCCTCGACTCTGTTTACCACTAATAAGGAGGCCCACGTGGGGACAATGCTCGTTCTAGAGTCTGTCACGAACTGGATTTCTTCTGCCGCCCCTAGCAACCAGCCCAACAGCGCCGGCCAACGTCGATCTTCAGGGTGAACCGCACCCCCAACGAGTCCCCTGGGGTCCCCTGGGCTGTCGAGCTCGCGCGACTGCCAGTCGTTCAGAACGCGGGGAAATGGGCATGGGTTTGTTTATGTGCGGCGGCGCTTCTGGAAGCGAGACAATCAAGAGACACAACGCAGCGATGCGGCTTGACGAAACTACGTAGACAACATGTGAGGTCATCCAAGACAGACTGATAAGATATGAGTGCAGCTCTTGCAGTGCCACTCCTATCTGCTGAGTTTGGCTATAAATGGGCTGCTACCAACTACGCGACGTCAATGAATGACGACGCACCAGTCCAGTAACTACTGCAAGCCGGCATGTTAATCTGGCGGATCGGATCATCTGATATTCGACAAAGAAAAGTCCGATGTCGTTCAGAAAGATGGAGGTCGTCCAGAGTTTGGTGGCGGCACAGCTCTTGGTAGTCTTTGTCTCAATTGCAATATTGGTTCCATCCTAGAGTAGGCTTGATTTTGTAACAAAGGAGTTGCTCCTATTATTATGCGTTGTACATATATGCATCGCTCACATGCTGATTAGTTCTTTGCGTGTGTTTGCTTGCATGGTGAATGTAGAGTCTATGCATGAGGATCCATTCACCCTGTACGACCACGCGTCTTAGTAGGTGGTACCTAGGTAGGTACATAGTACTGTCACTCGGCACCTAGTAGTTAGCTATCATAGCATTTCCAGAGTAAGGAAACGTGAGGCTTTTGTATATAGTGAGAAGTCTTCGGAGCTCTACAGTATTGTTGGTTTCAAGGTGACCTTTTTATAAGTTCGCGTGGGTAAACTGCAAGCTAGCAATAATATGCTGGGGGAGGTTGTTGAGGAAAACAAATACTCGAGCCAAGATCATAATGTTGGTTAGAGGCCAGCTTTGACAAAACTATCCACTCGTTCGCCTATATTCTTGGTTATAACAAGGGGTGCATCGTCTGAAGCCATCGTTCATATCTGACCGCAAGACGTTGTCGTCAAGGGTAAACAGCTACCTAGCTACTGTATATCACCCAGTGTTCGGTTTCGAGACGTGCAGCATTCTGTCCTGTGAGTCTCCATGGTCTTGGAATCTACCTCATCTGCAACATGCGCAGTCTCAGAGCCACAGCCGCCATAAACCATACAGAAAAAACAAGCCTCATCCTCTGGTCTCAGTCTGAACCCCTGAAGACCACATTCCCCGTAACCATCGTCAGCCAATCACCATTCTTCAATCGACTCCAACCCCACCATAGCAACCGCAGTGACCGCCCCTAGCCCAGTCCAGACCTGGCCTAGCGAGTCGCAACACCGCCCTGCGGGAACGGGAAGCCCCTCTATCGTCACCGCAACAAAGCAGAGCAGCCCAACCCCAAAGCCCCTCCACTCCAGGTTCAACGAGTAAGCTTCCGTCTTTTTTTCCCCTTCCTTCTTCTCATCCTGCTCTTCTTCTTTCTTCTTCTTACTCACCCACCAACCAATCTCGAATAGCACCTTTGCTTACCCCGTAGGTAGCTTCTCTCGAATCGACTGCTACAGAGCATCCTCTGCTTCTTCCTCACCCCGCCTCTTTGCCGCCCCGCTCTTCGCCCACCATGGCTTCCCACGACGACGATACTATGCCCGAGGAGACTCAGGGCTACAAGCTCTCTCAGCCCAAGCAGAGTCTGGCCGAGTACCAGCAGATGGGTAGGTGCAGCTTCTTCTTGCTTTGACGTGTCATGGGGGTTCTGCAACTGCACATAATCCCTGGGCATGTAGTACGGTCTTGCAACACCGCACCGACATGACATGACAGTATGATATCCCATGTACCGTCTTCTGCTGTAGCTGTAGCTCTAGCTCCATCTGTAGCTGGAGCCTCTGCGCTAGCTACACAGCAAAGACGTCCATCTACTTGTCTTATTCCACCTGGGCTAGCTACTCGACAACCTGCAGCTATCCCACTTACCGCTCTGACACCCCAAACCCAATTGTCTCCATTACCTCCAAGCTAACAACATTGTTCTCTAGACGCCGGCGATGAGTCGCTCCAGCGATACAAGGAGTCTCTCGGTCTCGGTGGCGGCACTGACATCTCCGACCCCAACGACCCTCGAGTCTGCATCATCCTCTCCCTGACCATGGACTCTCCCGGCCGTGACCCCGTCACCATTGACCTCTCCACCCCCGGCAGCGAGAACACCCTCAAGGACAAGCCCTTCAACATCAAGGAGGGCGCCAAGTTCACCATGAGCGCCAAGTTCAAGGTCCAGCATGAGATCCTCAGCGGTCTTCACTACGTCCAGGTCGTCAAGCGAAAGGGCATCCGCGTTTCCAAGGACTCCGAGATGATTGGCAGCTACGCTCCCAACACCGACAAGCAGCCCACCTACGTCAAGAAGTGTAAGTCTTTCTGTACCACCGTCAAGAGTTGCCCACTGACGCACCCCCAGTCCAAGAGGAGGAGGCCCCCAGCGGCATGCTTGCCCGTGGTCACTACAACGCCATCTCTAGCTTCGTGGACGACGATAAGAAGAAGCATCTCGAGTTTGAGTGGAGTTTCGACATTGCCAAGGACTGGTAGACGCCGTCGCCTCGAAAGCGCAGCCCAACAACACCACACTCGAAAATACATATCGCACAAGTCATGAGATAATGAGATACCTGAACATTGGAGAAGCATTTACACTCACAAACACACACAAGAACCTCACATAAAATCAAAACATCAAATCATTTGGGCTGGGGAAGGTGGTTGCCTTGTTTCTTATCGTCCAACTCGTCACAGACGAGACCGAGACAGTGCTTCGAGCTTCATATCGAGTTTCGACACTGCAGGGGGGAGAATAAAAATGCCTATATACACCAAACTCTATTTGCTATGCAACTCTATGCCAGTTCCACCTCATGAATGTGACTGCTTAAAGGATATGGTATCATATGGATGTAAAACATCGGCAAGCCCGAGCTCGTCGCTCCAGGGCGGTGTATGTGTACGTATGCGTGGATTTCCATTATAGGAAGTAGTCTGGTAAAGCATTACCGTCGGCAGACTTTTCGTTCCCAGGCTGAAGGTCCTTATGCACATCGTTCTCGGGAGCGGCTGCAAAGACGTTGAAGAAACGCTCACCCGTGTCACTGACTTCGAGAACACTGGCCATATTGCCGCAGCGGTAGCAGTAGTTAGGTGCACTCCAGACAGTGCTGAGACGGTCATCGTAGAGAACCTGGAAACCTTCCTGGCAGAGCTGGTGGGCGCGTAGGATATGCGACATGTTGTTGACAGCTAGGAATTTCTTGACAACCTGTGCTCCGAAAGTGTACCCCGCACCGCGGGGCGATAGGGAGAACTCGTCGCGCTCAGGGTCAGGATCCGACCAGACGAGATCGGCCATGGGGCCTTCATGGGGGATCTCGCGGAAGCGATCTATAATCTTAATTTGGTCGATAGAGTGAATGGAGGGGGAAAGGCCTGGACCATCACGTCAACATTGTCCGCTCAAAAAAAAAAAAAAAAAGGCGCCATCGCAAACTTACCTCCGTGAACGCAAAATATTTGGTCGTTGATCACAACGCTCAGAGTTAAAAAGTCAAACATGTCGGTAAAGTAGTGCCACACATTGGCGTTGCCGTATTTTCGCGAGCACTCTGTGTAGAAGCCATATGACTGTGTGACGCCGCGCGACTCATGATTTCCGCGGATCAGATGCACGCGATTAGGGTATCGTAGTTTCAAACACACAAGGAGCGAGATAGTCTCGACACTAAACATGCCACGGTCAACGTAGTCTCCTGTTGTACCCAAGTCGTGGTCAGCAAATGTTCGCTCTATCCATCTCGAGCTCGTGGGCGGTTACCAAGGAACAGATAGTTGGTGTCGGGGCAGTAGCCGCCGATGCGAAAAATCTCAATGAGGTCGAAAAACTGGCCGTGGATGTCTCCAACGACAGTGATGGGTGCGCGAACGTGGACGACGTTGGACTCGCGCATAAGTAGCTCTTTGGTCTTGGCGCAAATAGCTTCGATGACGGACTCGGCAAGGAGCTCCTTATTGTACAAGCGCGAGATGCACTCGTCAAGATCGACGGATGCTGAATAAAAAACGTCAGCCTGGGAACCTCTTCGATCCGGAGCGGCGCTTACGAGGTAGCCCAGGCATGGTGGAATATCAATCTGTATTTAGGAATGCCGACAGGATAAAGCGACCAGGGAGGTCACTAGGCAAGTATTATCGTAAGGGGTCGAGAAACGGTTGTTCATGCGCCGGCGTCATTAAGGGAGGATACGTCGAATTCGGCTCCTGGCGGGGATGATGTCTGGGGGAGAGCTCGGTGGTTGTACCAACATGATCGGGACGACAGTAGTTCAGTTCACATGGGCGCAGGGCGATGGCAGAGGTTGATGACAGAGCGAGCGCAGTAGCGTGAGAGGTTGAAGGAACGGAGATGCAACGATGAAAGAGACGTATGTTCGTGCGCAGTCGTATATGTGATTACATGTACATCATGGTGGTAGTGGTGGTGGTGATAGTGGTAGGTGCTTTTTGGCGGTGGGATGTCTGGTGTAGTGGTTTGCTTAGTCGTTGCTGATCACGGCACATCGGCGGGAAAATGGCCCGGCTTGCTCCCCACCTTTTACGGAAATACATCTAGATGGCTGATATGAGAAGAAATATATGACAGGAGGAATGTTCTGAATATCCAATTCGAATCAAGAGATTTCATGTCTAGATATGGATTAGGATTTTGACCTCGGATGCTTCACTGGAGTCAGTGCGTGTCTAGCCGAGAGTCTGAATACCCAAGAATGTTGAACAGATAAATGATAGGGACTGTGGAGACAGACAGCTTGCATTTAAGCCAGAGAGACGAATGAATGTATCGACTAATCTTTGTCTCTTAACAAGAGCCTCCTTAGAATATCATATTCTTTCTTATCCTCCTTGATTTCTCCACCTCCATCACATCCTAGATTACTCTAATGACTTGCCTATAGGGCTATGAGTCCTGTTTGCAACTAAGCACTTTATTCTCTATATAAGCATATGCTTGGAGTGGAAAAAGGCTGGAGAGGGCACTTGGGAGAATAGACCCTAGATATTTCTCTGATAATATGACTTTCACATAATAAAAGCTATCTACTTACTTTAATGGGTTTAATGGGATATCCGTGGCCAGGAAAAGGAAAAGGCTCGGAAGAACTGGCTCGTCAACTTTATTTCAGGTCCGACTTAACTTTGTTTCACAGCTGGTCCGTGCGCACGCGACAACCTCAGCATCGCCATCCACCAATGACTATCATCGCCAACAATATCGCTTGCCTCTGGTAGTTGAGCCTCGTCGCCAATTTCAAGGCCGCCATCACGTCCTCGAGGATCCTCTGCCTTATCAGGCCCCTTCCCTCAAAGATCCCTGAATGAAGCCTCTCTGAACTCCCCAGAGCAGGTTCAGGGAGGGGGCTTTCGCATGTCGCGACCGCGCGCTGGCAAGCTTGGGCTGTAGCATCCCAAAGCATCGCTGCCTTACTCTGGGCGATATCATCGCTTCTCGACCTGCTGTGCGACGTGCCGCAGTGTTACTCGAGACAGCATCAGACCGCTTGTTCAAACTTGTTTCTGTCCAAATCGGCATAGAGCTTTTGTCTGCGCCTGAGCAGCTCTCTGATTAAGCCGCTGTCACTTTCTTTGGTCATCCCTTCTGTGTCATAGACGCCACAGAGTTGATCAATCTGCGCTTTGTCGCCTTTCTTTGATACTGGGATAGTTTCCTGAACTGACCTGCCCTCTTTAGCAATGCCTAACACGGCTCCTGGTCAAGCTCGGCCAGATGAGGCTCGATGTTATAACTGCGGCGGCTCTGGACACTGGGCTGTTGCGTGCCCGGAGCCCACCAGAGAAACTCCAGCGTAAGTAATCTATCTCTCCTAAGTCCTGACTTCCGGATCTTAACCTGTAGATAGTGGTCTTGCAGCTTGGAGAAATGCCAACGCACCGGGACAAGGAGGCAATAGAGACCATCATGGCGGATCAAAGAAAACCAAAGGGCCTATCATCACCAAATACACGCCTGTGCCATCCCCATCGCCAGCGCCAGCGCCAAATGTGACTCGATATGGTCCGCCGCCAGGTTATGGCCCTCCACCTGCGCCTTATGCCGGGGGGGCTCCCTCTTATCCTCCCCATTATCCTCCTTACGGCTCCTCAACGCCCAACTATGCGCCTGGCTACTCACCTCCTGGATACTCTCACCCTTATCCTCCGCCTTCATATGGCGGCCCTCCAGGTCTTCCTGCTCCTCCCCCCGGGCCACCTGGCACCTACGCTTCTCCTCCTCCGCCTCAACCACCAGGGCCACCGTCTTCATATCCGCGCCCATATGGACCTCCTCCAACACCTCGTCAAGACCACGCGCCCTATGTCTCACAACCTCATTATCCTCCTTATCCTCCGCCTGCGTCAGTGCCATATGGCCAACATGCGCCGCCACCATCATATCCACCTCCATACCCTCCTCCTCATAGTGCACCGCCCACGTACGGGCATCCTCCAGGCCCTCGGCCTCCTGGCCCGTCTTCAGTACCACCTCCCCTACCTCGTCCGAACAGATCATCAGGATCACCACCTGTGCCACGCCAAAGCCCGGCTTCGACGTTACCCTTGCCTTCTTCCCTCCCACCAAAACCTCCTCTCCCCCCAAAGCCTCCCCAGCCCAATCAGCATGGACAAATCAATAGGGGGCGTAGAGACTTCCCCGATCATTCCCGCGACCACAGGAACAAGCGCAAGCATGACCGTCATAACCGTAATCACGATAATCGACAGAAGAAGAATCAACCTCATAGTCGGCAGCAAGAACAGAAATCACAAGACGGCAACAACCGACGTTCTGAACCCAAGCAACCAAACCCTTGTAACCCTGCTCCGTCGCCAAAACAAGAAGAGCAGAAGCCCACAATACATTCCATTAATCAAAAGTCAAGTACACCTGCTGGAACACCTGAAACTAAAAAGGCTCAAGTTGAAACCCCGAAACCTGATTCGTCACATAGACCTGACACAACGCCTGAGAAGGCTATCGAAGGGGATGATTGGGACTGGGAGAAGAAGGCAATCTTCAAAGAACCAGAACCCCTACATCCACCAGATGAAGTTGGCAAGCCGTTAGGCGCTGTTTACAATGACGAGGTGCTTCTTCCTAGAAAATGGGATGCGAAATGCATCGAATCGGACTATGTCCAAGCTGACAATATCGAGGAATATGTTAAGCCAATACATGAAACTCAGTATTGGTCAGACATCGAATTTGACCCCGCGTTCGTCCGGGACGGCAGACTTCCTAGCGGAGATCCTGTATCTGAGCTTCCACCTAGAGCTGAGCCAATGATTCGGAGTGAAAGCTCCGAGAGTGGCGAGGTTCATGAGCAACGCTCGAAACGGAGCCACTCTGACGACGAGACTCCTGCTGAACGACCTTTGAAGAGGCAACGATCCCAGAGCTCGTCCAATGCGAATCGTCGAGGATCACATGGCGAGGAGCATGCAAGTTTGCGCGATACGTTTGAGCCCAAGAGGCGCAGGTCACGTCGAGATAGCTCCGAACACCGATCAACGGAGTTCCGCAATGTCGACGACCACCATCATCGGCGATCTCTAGACCGAACAGCATCACGGCATCGAGATCGACACCGAGACCGAGACCGAGACCGCAGCCATGGCCGCAAACCCAGTCGCAGTCAGACCCCAGCGTCACGCGACTCTTCTGTATCTGTGGCATCGTCAGGATTGGATTCCTTGGAAGCTGAGTTGCTGGGACGTGATACTAAGGCCAAGACTCCCGAGGAACCCCCCAAGCGGAAACCATCCATGTCAGGGTTGAAGCCCAAACGTCGTCAGACGAAGCTCGATTCAGCCTATAGGTAAGCCATGATAGCTTCCGCATAATGATTTAGAGCTAACATTTGAGAAGCCGCCGTTGGTAGGCTGCACACGCGCCATAGCCTGTGAGCTGCTGATTTCTAAAAAGCCCTTCAACTTCACCATTACTGGTACTTGATGTTTTCTTTATTTCATCCCCCCCAACTTGATATACAGCTCTCATGTTGCACACGTTCCCTGTATCTAGGCCAGGCACTCATTATTCCCTTTTCTTTACTGTTTACCTCTTTCCCAGACTCGGGCTATGATTCAATTCTCTTCTTGGGATGGCGCTTAAGGTTCTGGGGTATTATCTTAACGATCATCATGACCAAGGTGCATGGCTGGCGTATAGCATCCACGAGGTATGCGTGGAGCATTCTTAATCTTACTATTCTCCATCGGTTCATGCTTGAGATCCCTTTCCAATTGTCCTGTTTGTCCGTTCCTTCGCGGCCAGTGTCCCTTTGGCTGCTCCAGAGTTGATCATTCATGATCTCATACTCATGGCTTGCTGATGTGCCATCAGCTGACAACCTCGTGTGCCTGGCCGTTTCCTCTATACATTCCTCTCTACGTTTCCACTACACTATGCTTCGCCGAAAGGCAAATATCCTCGTCTTTGCGGCGTAAGGAGAACCACCCAGCTGAGAACCAATTAATGGATAAGGCAGGGTGCGTGCTTAAATGTCTACAATAGCATGCACGCTATAGACTTACCGTGAAGTTCTGCAACAATACAGTACACTATGTGGACTGATCCTTGGAGGCACATCTTGCTATGAATATCTCTGAAACATTATGCAAAGCATATGCGGCTATAGGAAGATGTGCTCAAATTCCAAATAAAGGGCCAAATCATGAGTAACTATACCATCTATTTGCTTTCTCATTATATAGTAGAGTGGTCGTGTTAGCGATCAATATATACAGAATGGGTAGGCTAGTTTAATCTGTCTATTTGAGCTAGCAGAACAGCATGTGAAGCTCCTCTATCTCTGGGACAGAAGGATTTGATCTGATTATATAGTTTGCAATCTAGTTGAGATAGTTTGTGACTATTCGTACACAACACGAAAGTTATATAGGCATAGAGAAGTTTCCATCTTCGCTCATGTTTTTATATCTATAGTACCAGAGGGGAAAATACAAGCTATCAGGGCCAGAGACCAACGCACCAGAACGGTGGCTTAAATAACAACTAGATCAACCTGTTGGGCAAGATCTATATATACCCTCGGATTAAGTCCGTTGGCATGTTTCCAGATTGACCGGCTTTCGAACATGTCCGATCAGAAAGCATCAGCAATATGAATCTCAAATTGAGTCGTCGCTAATATCAAATGGTTTCATGGTCTAACGGTTATGACTGCGGATTCTGATTCCGCCAGCGAGGGTTCGACTCCCTCTGAGACCTATCTTTTGGCAGTGAGAATGTCCTCTGCAACCATGTCTTTTTTTTGCGACTCATTGCTAATGTAGCTAACAATCGAGGTGCAACGAGACTAGGACAGAGACTACGGAAGCCATGGGTCGTGTGACATGAAAAATTTTATATGGAAACGACTGACACACCAGTGTAGCATGAAGGACGTGTCCGTGGCTGTCAGTACCATCGTGACTTTTATCTTTTGGTGTTTTAGTAATGTTTTCAAGGTTCTCTTGTGACCCCCATCTCGAGCCTGCGAGACCCCCCTCTTCACCCATCGCCCCCCCAGTCAAGACACGTCGAGATCTTGCAACGAGGCTTGGCATCAAAGTGAGGGGTAACATGTCGAGGCTCTTGAGGAGAAAAGAGAGATCTTGGCTTTATGCGGTGTAACGGTACAGGCCTATGGTAGTATTGAGAATGTTTCTACTACTCCATATACCATCAATGCTACTATACACGTCGTTGTTAGTCGATATTTTGCAACAAAGATACCAAACTCAAAGAGGCGGCTCCCGCAGCACAAAAAGACAAAACGTGTCAGGTGTCTCGGCCGAGATTTCAAGCTCAAACTCCTTTTGGCAAGCTGCACGTTTCTTCTGCAAAGGTGGGACCGACTAGAACAGTTCTAGTCCTCTTGGCTAGGTAGGTAGGGGACCCTTGGAACGTCAGATTGAGAATTGACCAGCAAGTCAGCTGCAAGATTTCTAAGCTATTGTCATCGTGGTGGGTTCTGCTACAGTAGCAACTCGCAACTCGGTGAAGCCATCGTGAAATCGAACTCGGGTCTAGAACCGGTAATTGCGCCCAAAAACATGCCGGTCCAACACCTAAACACCTCTATTCTCTAGCATTACCCTATCAACAACCAGCTAAGACACACGCGGCGTTTAGCCCAGACTGTTAGCTGACAACTCGGCCCTCGCCTCGCCTTGCTGTGTCTTGCTGTCACCATAGCAAACCCTAGCACGGACAAAGGGCGAAGCACGAGACTCGACTTTTCGCCTACTCCAAACGCTTAAACATACCAAAACCAACACCCTGGACTGTAGCCAGACTCTCTAGATCCCACAAATTCCATAAATCAAACAATCAGATTCTCGAATCCCATTCCACGTAGATCATGCAGCCAGTTGACATTTTCTGAGCCACGTGTATCTTGCATTGCCCATGTTGCCTTGAGCATCTCAATTGCTGTAAAGAGATACCCCCAAGGGCAGATTTGCCAGATAGACAACAACCGTGACAAGGTCCACGTGCGCTTCTCGGGATCACGCGTCTCCGCCCCTGCAATGAAAGTTGGCCACGATGAGGCCTTGAAGTATGGATCGTTCTCGTCGATGGCGGCTAAATGGCTCAGAACATCGTCCAGTAGCAAATCTGTATTCACAGACCGCATTGAACGCACTAACGGTAGCGCCTGGAGAATGTATAGACACGCTGCTGACCGGTGAGCCGCTGCTAGATGAACTCGGCTGTCAAGATCCTGCACAAGATTATGCTGTCGTAGATAGTCTGCCCACGCCGGAATGTCAACGGCAAGTGCCTCGTCGATCAGAGCAATTGCTTTATCTGCAGCTCCCAGCGCCTGGTCTGTCCAAGGAGATTCGTGAGACAACTCAGATGCAGACAGAATGATGTTAAGAATCTCAGGCGGACACGACAAGTAGCTTGTCAGCTCCACCCGCTTCATGACAGGTAAGAACTGGAAAGCTTGTCGTGCAACACGGGCCGCGAGCCCTCCAGATGTCAACGTCGAGCCCAAAATATTATAACTAGAACGTAAGAGATTAGCATGCCATGGACCCTTGAACCGGCAAGCCGGGACTCACATGAAGCTGTCAGTAATGACACGGTCCCGCAGCATCCTGCTAGATGCATCGGTATTGCTATCCGGGTTAAGTAGCGCCATGATGCTTGTAGCACCCTCGAGGTGGGCCCTCCAGCTCTGGTTATCCGACTTATCCAGGTCAATCAAGTCGAACTTGATAAAAAAGTGCATGGCAGCCAGAGCCACTTCGCTACCCGCCGGGTCAAGGGTGTCGAGCACCTCACGAAGGTGGCTCATAGCCTTTTGCTTAGCTGTCAGGGCATCGATGAGAGCTTGCCGTGTTACTAGATCCCTTGAGCGTAGCAGAGAGAGGTAGCCAGCGGGATTGGTAAGACCAGCAGGGATCTCGCTAACGCGGCGGAAGATGTTGGACCAATGGATAGCTGAAGTCGCAACGAGAATCTGCAAAAGAAGCGGGTGCTTCCGTGTCAAGGGTATCAGCTCGCGGAACGGGTTACTCTCAGGCGTGTCTCGGACCACGAGGTCTTTGCAGACCCTCTCGGAAACTAAAGCATGCATTAGCATCGCTGCTGGCTGAAAAGGTAAAAGCTCCGCGATGGGGCCCAGGACTAACAGTGAGCGAGGTAGTATCGTGAGGTTCGGTCGAGGTCCTGGAACAAGGGATCGGTGAGTGCGCCGGGCGAGGGCCAGGGTATGTCGGTGTTCGGATCACCAGATGAAGACGGGGATTCTTCATCCTGAGGGTGTTGCTGCTGTTGCTGCTGGTGTTTTATCTGCTCGGCCTCTTGTGCAGCCTGCTGGGCTTGTTGTACAAGGCGCGCCAGCGGATGCTGGTCGCTATAGTCGGGCTGAGGCTGGGGTCGAGGCCGGCCATTGCGATGACCTTGAGTTGGCGACTGACCGGAAGGTGGGGAGTTGTGTGCAGAGACCGAGCCGGAAGAAGCATCAGCATCGTCGGGTGGTCTCCGGCCTGGGGGTGGATTGACGTTGCCATGCGAGTCAATTCCTTGAGTCCAGACGAAGACCTTGCCATACCCGAGGCATTCCTGCCCTGAGACCGCGCATTTGTGGCATGTCGGCCATGAGCGGTCGCAGCGCAGGCGTCGACGACGGCAGTTGTGACACGGTTTGGTGTTGCTTGGCGGCATGCGCCGGGTGCTGACTGAGCAGCTTGACAGCTACTGAGTACGGGTTTCCAGGTCGTGCTCGGGCTCTTTTGGGCGGGCGAGGCAGCGGTTTGGATGCAACGAGCGAGTCGTTACAAAATGTTCATGGTGAACTTTGCGAGAGACAAGAAGGTTGTATCGTGTCAGGTTGTGTTATGTTGTGAGCGGGCGGATGTGGAGGTGGAGGCGGGGACGCTGAGGACTGGGTCTCGGTGGTGGTGATTGATTATAAGATGGTGATGGTGATGGTGATGATGAAGATGATGAAAGAGTGTGACGGAGGAGGAGAGTAATGGAGGTAGGGTAGAGTAGAGTAAGGTCCCTTAAGAGATGGAGGAGGTAGGTAGGTCGAGGCTAAGGTAAGGAAGGTAAGGCGGGAGAAGAACTGATGGAGGGGTAAGGAAGGCCCGAGTTAAGAACCTTGGGAAGGAGGTAGGCAGGATACTGGCTACCTACCTACCTACCTACGTCAGAAAAGGTACAGTAAGTACTTGATGGCAGGTCAAGATGTCCATTGTTGCAGTGCTAGACTACCTAAGGTACTAACTAATAAGGCTAAGTTGGAAATGGGAATTGGAGAAGACACAGACAGGCAGGCAGGCAGACAGCAATCAAACAAAACCGCCAAGGATAGATCGAAGATCGAGCCAAGTTATGGAACTTTCTACAGGGCCACAGGCTGCCTACAACCTGCACAAACAATCTGGGGCCTACGAATAATACCTAGGTACTAAAGTAAACCTCATGACTCGGCCCAGTTGTACGGATATATAGTATGTTATGTTATAGCCATATGCAAAAGAACAGTCCCCAATGAAACGGATGCTCGCCTCTCTCCTCACTTCCCTTCTGCAGCAATAGGCCCCACGCTCATTCAATGAATGGATCACCTCCCTCTTACCGACAGACACACTCCCATGACTAAACACCAAATTCCGACTACGGCCGATGCCAGCGCTCCCCAAAAGGGCAGGGAAAACACATATCGTGCAGCCGGACTTCCGGGACCTGCATCATGGACCTTCTATAAAGCTTGTCATTGTTGGCTCGTCAGTGGGCGTCCAGCCAGAGGTGACACGGCTGCCCAAACGGGAAATAAGCTGCCATTCGTCGCGTTCCATCTGTCTTCTCTTTTTCTTCTCTCTTCCCTGCTTGATTGATTGTCAGCTGTGAGGGGAAGCTTGCCTCATGTCCACTCCCACTGTATTTTTTTACTTTTTTCTATGGAAACACACACGTCCTTCTTCTGTTGGAGATCATGGTGGAGAATCGACGGAGCAGATGAACCGCCGCGTCGATCCGCAATAGCATGCTTTGACTACCTAGGTACTAACGTTAACCTACCTGACTCTTTCTAGTCTGTGGCTGTCGATAATCAGCAATCGCTCGCTTGGCTATTCTCTAGACAACACGCTTGTTGCTCAAGTTGAACCCATTCTTTTCACCTCCTCTCCAACCATCTCCAACCATTCTCCAACTAATCATCTGGCTGGCACGTCGCTTCCCCTCGTGGATCACGAGAGCCGATCCTCAGCCCAAACCAAGGTTTGAGCCAGGGGGGAGGTTCTAGGTTAGAACTATGTTGATCGCGAAAGACTTGGCTTCGACTCGTCCCCATCCCATAGGTCGAGCCATGGTAAGCCTTGTGGAGTATCTCTGCCCAGGCGGATATAAGATCGAAAGAGAATAACTATCACGTTATAGAATTAACGATCGAGATGATGATCGAAGCAACGCCAGCAGAACTGTAGGAGAACTATCTTCCTTTAAGATACTATAGGATAATACTCATTAAGCGTGCTTAACTCAAATACACGTTCCCACTCCGTGCTCCTTACGCGTCAATAACACAACATCTCGCGAATACACCAAGGTTAGACTCACGGGCCACTCACCTTACATGTAGCATTGTCGCAACTCCAAGTCGGTAAACAACACTGGTTGATAGACATAAAAACAACAAACGACGGCTAATGCAACGCTTATAAATTTTGGGCTTGACTTTTGCTAAATATCGTCATCATCCTCTCAACCTTGCGGAAGCTTCTAACACCCTTCATGCCTCACAGAGTTGGCCAGCCATTGTCATCACTCTGGTGACCGCGTTATTCTAGTTCCTTTTGAAGTCGGCTAGCCAACACGTTCGGCGGCTACATTATTTCATGGTGGCATACTTTGGACTATTTCATGGTCCGCCATTGCCAGTCTAAGTCCCAACCCTTCTAGGCCAGTCACCTGCAGCGCCATAAAGGCGCTGTTTTCTTACCTGGAGACATCTCTTTTGTCAGCCAAACCTGTGACACAGGTTGCTGGAACCTTGTCTTCGACGTTTATGAAGCCATGATCTGTTCACTGGCGACATTGTGAAGACTGTTGGAGTGTTAGTTAGCAGATCCAAAGCAAGTAGAATGCAGGCAACAATTTACCTGATGTCGTCGTGGTCGTCACCCTCAGGGGCATTCGTAGGTCCCGAGCTCACGACCACGCTCGCAGGCTCCTCCTCTCCAGCCTTGATGTTCGTCAAAGTATCCTTCTCCTTCTTCTTCCCGCTTCGAAGCTCGCTGAGGTGCTCAAAATATCCTTCTGGGACGTCTGTAATGTAACATCCCGAGAAGACGCCTGTTTCAAAGCGAGTTACCTGACTTGTGGTCTCGGCTGCCTCTATGCAGGCGGCCGTCAAGCCATCCTTGCCATCAAGATCCTGGAAGATAACCTCGTCGGCGCCGATGTACTCGGCAATCTCTTTAGTCGTCCTGCCATGTGCGACCAAGTCTTTAACGGTCAAGGTTAGTATAGCCCATCAATACTTGATAATAGTTAGACGAGTTCTTACCAACGGGATCCGCGAGGTCGATGCCATACTTTCAGAATGTTAGTATTACTCTGGGTTAGGTAGCGTTGCTTTGACATACAATATGTGGATGTATGCATTCTGGGGAGGCCGAAACGAAAATGACGCGAGCAGCTCCTGATTCTCTGGCCATTTGGACCTAAGACTTCAGTCAGTTATGTCTCTCTTGGGTGAACCTATAGCAGGCTAGCTTACGATTTGTCGTGATGTAGCTGATTTCAAGTTAGTGATGATTTGTAGTTGCGAGAAGGTCTACTTACTGCCACGAACAACACTGTCGTCCACAATAATCAAGTTCTTCCCCCGGAACTCGGATTCGATGGGCGATAGTTTACGGCGCACACTCTTCTGTCGAAGAGCCTGGTTAGGCAGGATAAAGGTGCGGTGAACATATCGGTTCTTAATCAGAGCGGTCACGTATGGCTTACCTAGCTTACTAGCTAGAGTAGCCGCCGCGATGTTACTCGTCTATAGGTGAGCGGTTAGCTAACATCCAATATGTATGGTATACATGCGTTGCGGAGCAATATACCTCGGGAACTGGGATGACTGAACAATCAGTTAGCAAGAACTTTCACACTCCAAACCATGTATGGTTATGACATACCGGCATCAATTTCTGCGACACCCTTCTCTCCTAGGACAGCCTTGATCTTCTTGGCCAGCTTCTCTCCCATGTTTTGTCGGCTGCGGTAAACAGAGATACCATCCATGGTAGAGTCAGGTCGAGCCACGTAAACGAACTCGAAACAGTCTGGTGTGTAAGGTTGATCCTTAACGATGTGGCGGAGCTGAGGAGCACAGCCCTTCTGCAAGAAGCAGGCTTGTCCAGGCAGAATGTCCACAATGTCGTCAAATCCAAGCTGTTTCAAGACCACGGATTCTGAAGCAACAAAGTAGTCCTTGGTTCCAGGGGCGGTAGCAGAGGGTCGGGAGCCCATGCAAAGGGGGCGGATTCCGTTGGCATCCCTACTGTGTGTTAGATACTACAAACCACTCCAGCATATGCTGATACAACCTACCTGAAGGCCAGGATACCGAATCCTGCGATCATGGCAGTGCATGCAAACGCTCCTTGGCACTTAGAATACACATCACCCAGAGCAGTGAAGATATCCTCCGCGTTGGCGCGAGTCTTGCCAAGCTTCTGAAGGCCATTGGCGAAAATGTTGAGGCTAAGGGGTATAAGTTAGTATATGCTATCCCATGTATTAACAAGTGCGAGTACGCACAGGAGCTCCGAGTCCGAATCGGAGTTGACGTGTCGGTGGGCTTCCTCGTCGAGGAACTTGCGAAGGTACTCGGTGTTGACGAGGTTGCCGTTAACACTCATCGAAATTCCAAAGGGCGCGTTGACGTAGAATGGCTGGGCTTCGGAGCTATAATCCCAATTCCGTCAGTATTCCAACGAGACGTCGTTCTGAGTGCAGCACATACGCAGATGCGGTTCCGTGGGTAGGGTAGCGAACATGGCCCAGTCCTGTGGAGAGTCAGTCTCCGTATAAATCTACAAAATCGCGTTGCCATACCCATGTATCCCTGAAGATGTTGGAGTCGCTTGCCCTCAGCGAAGACCTTGCTGGCCATGCCCAGGCCCTTGCACTGAAAGACCCTTCCGCCGCTCTGGCACACAGCGATACCCGCAGCATCCTGTCCACGCTGTTTCTGGCGTCAGTATTCGTTCCTCCACAGCGACTAACAATGCGCCATCGTTATAGGAATTTCGGCGACGGGGTGACTGACATGTTGGAGGTAATAGAGGGACTCGTGCAGATCGACGGCGGCGTTGGTGGCGTCAGTGTCGCCTAGCTATCAAGACAGTCAGCCTGCGTTTCCTTTCTCTCTTTGGAAGGGCATCTCCGTTCTCCAGTCCAAGCTCAGGCAAGGGTCTTTTTTTGAACGCGGGGGAGGGGCAAGACAAGAGAGGGCTTACCAAGATGGCTGAAACACCACACATTGTAAATATCGTATCACGTCGAGGTTCGGGGATAGATTGGGAAGTGATCGAGTATTGCAGCACTCAGCCAGGACTTGACTTGTACCAAAGTGTGAAGCCTACGGGGAAAAATTTTCCCAACAGGTCGCGACGATATCGGGCATTATCTGGTTACCAAATACTTTGGCGGGGCAAATTGGACAATGCGGGCCGGAGAATGATCCGCAGTGGTGGGGGAAGCTCTAAGCGGACATTTTACAATATTCAGGCTTCAGCATCGCAAACTTGTTTCTAGCTGATATGTATGGAGATGGCTAGTAAATTACTGTTGAAACAATACAGTATGTATCAGTTACAGCAAATATAAGTCTATTGGCAAATAGTCTACAGAGTAACGAGGCCAAGAAACATTATGAGATCTGTTGCGCTATAGCGCGCGCTAATTGGCCAGATTAGGTCCATAATAGGGGCTAGCTAGAAAAGGCACAATTTACA
>JAJJWO010000763.1:0-14592 GCA_021655895.1 Fusarium sp. NRRL 66739 | reverse complement strand
GTGGTGGTGGTGGCAAGAAGAAGAAGAAACAGAAAATCACACTCATGAGCACTGGTGGTCGGAGAGGCAACTAGTTTTATCGTCCTTGCTTTCAGGTTGAGATGGATGAGTTTATGGTAGAAGATGAGCCGACTAGGACTAGGAGTTTGTTTATATGGGATTAGCCAGAAGGAATGGTCAAGTTTCAAACCACTAAAGAGGGAGTTCAGTACTAGATGCTAGTTCGTTACTTTGAGCATTGGTATATTATTATCATTTTTCTCTGATATATGAAGTAGCTACCTAGGTAACTAGGTATTCCTCTTTGCTGGCTGGTCCATTCCTTATCTCTTATCGCTAATGCTCGTCCTGAAAAGATTGGCCAATCACAGCTCGCAAACCCGACACTCTGCAGCAGGTTGCGGGGCGTAGCCGTTACTCTCCCAAATTTTTTCCTGCGATTGATCATCTCGGACTTTCTCAGCTTCAACTCAACCGAAGTCGCAATCCATCACATCAATCACTCAACAGCACAATTCTAGCCTGAAGCAGTCGAAAAGCAGTGCAATTCAGCTCTGCTTATCTAAATCGCTCCAGAGCATGGCCGTCCAGACGTCGCCATCGCTCACCTCTACCTCTCATACCTTGACTGCCGCGCCGCCCGCCATGGCCGCTCCCGATTCTCTCACAAATGGCCACGTCCTGGCGCTTCTGGAAAGCCTGGCTGACGGAAAGCGCCATTCCTTTCTCCAACCGACCGCTTCGATCCCGACCGACTCGCTCAACCTCGTCAAGCACACCCTCGAGGGCTTTGCTTCGCAAGTGGGCGACGAACAGCAGGAGAGGCTAAAGGAAAACCGGAAGCGCAAGCGGAGTGCTGGTGGAAACGAAGATGTCCTCAAGATGCGCAAAGTGTACGTCGACGGATTCGAGACGGGACAGGTGTGGCAGCAGGCCAAGAGGATCATTGGAGGCGTCTTGAAGTATTCCGAAGAGGCACTTGCTGAGATGGAGGAGCGCAAGGAGATCGCAGTCAATGGCGCTGATGCAGAAGACTCCAAGGTCCTTGAATTCGGGGAGGATGGCTTCGAGGTGGACTCTGACGACGAGAGCGATGAGGATGTGTCTGGGGATGAGGACGAGGAACAAATATCAGACGATGAGGCGCTCCAAGACGGACAAGAAGACGACTGGGAAGATGACGAAGAGGAGGTTGTGGGAGGCAAAGACGACTACCAAGATGATGATGAGCAAGACGAGGGCCAAGATGAACCAGCCGCAGAGTACGTTGAGGATCCCGATGGCCTCAACGATGGTTTCTTCTCACTCGACGACTTCAACCGACAAACACAATGGTTTGAGGAACAGGATGCAAAGGGAGATCCTTACACAGATCAAGCGAGCGATGATGAGGAGATCAACTGGGACGCCGATCCCCTAGCTCCCACCACCGCAGACTCAAAGTCTAAGAAGGCTGCTAAGGCAGAGGATGAAGAGGACGATGACAATGACGATGATGAGGAGGGCGGCCCTACATTTGGTGATATGGCTCTCGATGCCCCAGAAGGCGACAGCGATGACGAAGCCATGGATATAGATGAGCCCGTGGATGATGAGGCAGACGATCTCAACGCCAACGAGGTCTACTACAAGGACTTTTTCGCGCCACCAGCCAAGAAGTCCAGGGGCGGCAAACCCAAAAAGTCTGTCAAGTTCGAGCCCCAGCAGCCAGACGACGCCGATGTCGAGAGGGCCATGGCCGATGTGCGAAGGGACCTGTTTGACGATGAGTCAGAACAGGAAGACTCTGGAGATGCCCTATCTGACGTCTCAGCGGGAGATCCCAAGTCGCGACGCTCTGCTCACGAGCGCAGACAAGCAAAGCTCGCCGAGGAGATCCGCCAGCTCGAGGCTGCCTCAGTGGCCAAGCGGGAATGGACACTTTCTGGTGAGGCTGCTGCCGTAGACCGTCCCGTGAACTCCCTTCTCGAGGAAGACCTCGACTTTGAGCACGTCGGCAAGCCTGTCCCCGTCATCACCCCCGAGGTCAGCGAGAGCATCGAGGATCTCATCAAGCGCCGCATCCTCGCCCAGGAATTCGACGAGGTCATCCGCCGTCGCCCCGACACAGAGGGCGCAGCCGCTGGCACCCGCCGTGGCCTCGTCGAGCTCGACGACACAAAGGCCACAAAGGGCCTGGCCGAGATCTACGAGGAGGAGCACGTCAAGAACGCCGACCCAGACAACTACGTCAGCCAGTCGGACGAGAAGCTCCAGCGCGAGGAGAAGGAGATAGAGGCCATGTGGAAGGACGTCAGCGCACGCCTCGACGCCCTCAGCTCATGGCACTACAAGCCCAAGCCCACCGCGCCCTCACTATCCGTCGTCGCCGACGTGGCCACGGTCTCCATGGAGGACGCGCAGCCCACGACAGCACAAGGCGTCACCGGCGAGAGCAGCCGCATGGCTCCTCAGGAGGTCTACCGGGCCGGCGCCACCGACGACGCGGCACGGGGCGAGGTGGTCACCAAGGCCGGGCTACCGGTCGCACGCCAGGAGATGTCGCGTGAGGACAAGGCGCGCCGACGACGCCGGGAGAAGGAGCGCGTGCGCAAGGCGAGCGGTGTCGACGGCGACAAGGTCGTCAGCAAGAGGGCCAAGATGCAGCGCGACACCATCGCCGACCTCAAAAAGGGCGGCGTCAAGGTCATCAACCGCAAGGGAGAGATCACCGACGTGGACGGCAAGAAGGCAAAGACTGCAAAGGTTGCGTCAAGTGGAAACTACAAGCTGTAGTAGTAGTAAAAGAAGAAGAGTATATGAGGATGTATTGTTTCTTTGTCTTGCTTGGGCTGGGAATGGGATGTCAAAAGTACGGAAGGGGTGTTTACATGGCTTGCGAGCGATTCGTAATAGAAACGCACTTTCATGTTATGATGCATTTCAACATTTCTTCAACACATCTCCTATGTGATATCTACACAATTTCTTGCTTACTCTTCACTAGGTTGTCAATCAGACAATGCTTCTATCACGAATTGGCCAATGCTTGAATCAAATCCTTCGTAGCTGATCGTACATTAAACACCCTTAGTTTTTACATATTCGCCGCCTACTCGACGTGTTTCTTCGGCTTTTTAATCTCATCCTTTCTGTCCCATGCTATCCGATCCCTGACTCGTCTTGCGTGACGTAAATTACCTCAAACTCCGCTCATGATTTCTCCCGCTGTACTGTAGTCCCTAGCCAAAAGGTGCATGCAGTCGGCTGCTGTACCTAAGCTTCCACCTTGGCCTTCTTGGCATCGGTATCTTCGACCACATCTTCCGCCTTTCGCTTGCCATTGGCCTCGGCTTCAGGCTTCGATGCGGATTCTGCGACTGGGGCATCCTTGTTCTTCTTGCGGACCAGTCCACTTAGGTCAGTCGCAGTCTTCTTGGCCTCGTCGACACGGGCTTTGGTCTCGGCAGCAGACTCGCCGATGGCGGCGCCAAGAATACCACCAATAGGTCCAGCATCGGCACCCAAGATATCCTTGGCGTCAATGGGATCGTTGCGTAGGTCAACAAGCTACAAAGAGTCAGCAGAGAAAACGTACGGACAAGCCGGACCACTTACACGTTGCTCCATGTCGCCAATCACTTCCTTCATCTCCTGGATAGACTTTCGCGCGAGCTCGTTATCCTCGGGAGAAGCCATGGTAGCCAGTTCAACTTCCTTATTCTGAAGCTTGAGCTTGGAGCTCTTGATAGCCAGCTCCATCTCCTTGACGGCCTCATCGCGCAAGCTCTGGTCCATCTCCTCTCGCTTGGTGTTTGCACCATCGTCTCCAGGGGTGGTCACAGAAGCAAACTCGAGAGCCAGCGAAAGCTTGAAATGAGCCTCAGCGATGATCTCCGACTCCTCAGGATACAGCTCCAGCTTGTATTTGAGAGATGTGCGCCCGTCCTCGATGGCATTGGGGTATCTGTAGGAACATAAGGTTAAGACATGGCCGAAACAACATCAGGGCTTGCGCGTACCGTTCATTCTCGAGAGAAATCTCAGAGAGGGCATCGTGAGTGTCAGCAAGACGCTCCTTCACGTGCCGGACGGTAGGCGAATCGCCCTCAGCAGCCTCCTTGCCCTTGCCACTCTCCTCTGACTCCTCGTTTTCGAGAATCTCAAGTTTCTTCAGGTAGCACACTCGGGCAAGGTCGAGAATTTCGAAGGCGGTAGCCAGGTCGTCCTCTTCTTCCTCTTCCTCCTCGCCTTCAGCGGCGTTCTATGCGATTGGTCAGTATTCGTCATCAATCAGTGTGGTCAAGGAGAGACGTACCCCTTCCTCATCCGACTCGTCAAAATTCTCATCGCCGGTGAATTGGAACAGTGGCTTCTTAGCGTCGGTACCCTCCTTGACCTCTTCTGTCTTCTTCTCATCATCCTTTTGCTCGGTAACAGTAGCAACACCTTCTTGTGTTACCTTTTCGGCCTCGGTCTGGGCAGGCTTCTTGGTCTTGTTCTCAGTGGAGGTCGTGCTCTTCTTCTTTTCGGAGGCGGCGGGACCTCCGAGAACATCACTCTTGCTTTGGCCAACCTTGAACAAGCTACGACCATAGTGGAAGAGAATCTCGGCGTTTTCAGGTGACGTCTCGCCATTGAGCTCAGCTTGCAGAATGCTGGCTCTGGAGAAGACCTCGGCAGCCTCCTCGTAGTTCCTGTGAGCGTACAAGGCAGCGCCCTTAGCGCACAAGTCGGCAAGTGTCACCTTCTTGGAGTTTGGGTCTTGATCGTTCGCAATGAGGAAATCGGTGTTGGGTGTGTCAACATTAGGAGAGCCCACAGCCGGGGTTATGGTGGCAGACTCTGTCTGTTCAACGGGCTTTGCGACATCTGCAACAGTAGGGGGGACCTCGTTGTGGTTATCCGCAGTCTCTTCAGCTGGTTGCTCCTCTTGGTTCATCTGAGTCGCATCGATGGTGTTGGCCTCCTCGTCGACGATAGGCACCGTCTGCTCTGTAGCGCCAGACATTACGGCTTGAGTGGGGATGATGTCAGAACAGATAGAGCCAGTTGATTAAAGAGAATGCGAGCGCAGTCAGCTTCAGACGTTGTTAGATGGGGGATGGAATATGTCGTCGTTGGGAGATGAAGTTATCAAAAGTACAAGATTCGATCAAAGGTGGAGGGTTTGCGATAACTCTGGTTCCTTCCTTACCCAGCAACGGCGACCAGGTGATAAGCTAAGGTAGGGGAAGGTATGACGCGCGTGGGTAGTGGCCCGAGTATCCGCGTGTTTGATTGGCCTTGGGTGTCGTTTGTGGGGCTAAAGCTCCATCCGCTGTGCTTTTCAGAAGGAGCTTCTGTGGATACATCAGGTGCAACTTCAGTAAGGACCAATATAGACTACCCTGTAGACAAATACTCAACGTTTGTTACCTATAATAGTCAAGTACTGTACTCGACCGATATCTACCTATATGATGAGAAGAATTAGTGGCTCGGTTCTCACGAGTTTCAATCAAACTGCATGGTCGGCTATGTGTGTCTACACTGTCTCGTGTCTTGTATCACTAGGTGTATGAAACAGCCAGTCTATCAGTGAGTGAGCTGTGGGATTTTGGAGCCATGGAAAATATACAAGACAGAATATTATCACATCAATTGACATTCTCTCCAGCTATACGCGACCATGGAGAGTTTGATCATAATCCATATCAAGTCAATCTTCAATGTCCTCGACACTGACTGGTTGGAGCTCCTCGACTAACATACCGGTATCAGTAACTGATGGACTGCCAAGGATTTGATACCAGGGGTAAGCTTCAGCTGATAGCCTTCATGGAGTCAATGTGACATTGATTGTCCCGTCTTACTACGCCACAAGGTAGATTGTTCAAGCTCAAGCAAAGAACCCCGCGCGTAGTTCACTAATCGACCCGACGTGGCGCGCCTCATCGTGGGATATTGGCGCGGGCTGAGCGCGAGGTCATGTGCCTTAGTCTCACATGTCGAGAGATCCATTGGCTTCAGAGCAAGCCATTTTCAGGCAACAACAGCCTCTGACGAAAGGTGATTTAAATATCCCAGTAACAAACAACGCATTGGCTCAGCAAAGAGAGAACGACAAGTGTTGGCATAGAGAGTGCCGAGTATAAAGTGAAGCCATGGTAACTATCAAAATGGAAGCATACAAACCTCATCAGAGCAACACTACTTATCACCACCCATCCAAATAAGACAACCAGACACAATGTGTGAGGAGAGCCTTGTCCAGGTACGCTCAATGTAAACCAACATATTGTTGTCCAAGCTGACTCCGACAAGGAGGCTCTTGGCCAGATCTGCTGGCTCGAAATACCAGTTCGCGACGTCCCCCGAGCCAAAAAGTTTTACACTGAGCTTTTCGGCTGGGAGTTTGTCCCAGAGCCTCAGAAAGCTGTCGGCGACTGCGTCAGGAGCATGCACTTCTTCAACAAGGGCAAGACTCTGCACGGAGCCTTTCTGGAACACGAGGAGCCCTATCACGTCGTCAACTACAACCCTGACCGGCCAGCTGCGCTACCTGTTTTGCCAAGTTTCTGCGTCCTTGACTGCCAAGAGACGCTGGACAAGGCCAATGCAATTGGTGGCAAGACTGCCATGTGAGTACGAGGAAGCTTGGTTAGAATACGAAGGAGAAGCTAACATTGCCAAGTCCCAAGACATCTATCGGAGGGGATATGGGGCACTTTGCTCGTGTTGTCGATACCGAGGGAAACGTGGTTGGTCTTTGGTCTCAGAAGTAAGCGTTTGTTTGTTTGTCCTGACATGGCGATGGAAGATGCCATCGTGTCCTTTTTTTCTACATACAATTAATACATGTGAGACTCCATCATTTGACTGATACGATACCCGCACTCAACTTCATGATCGTGATACAAGACCATGTTCGAAACATCCGAAAGGTGGAAAATTGTCACATAGACAATCAATATGCTCGGCGAAACTATAGTTGCTGACCAACCTGTTGGTTGACATAGCCCAACGCCAAGAAAGCCAAGTCTTGACTGTCACTGTTCTGGTGGTTATTGGCCGGAAGGGATTGATAACGGAATCGTGCGGCAAGCCAATGAGCAAGCGGCCCGAGATGATTGCTCTGGATCCCGATCCACTCGATTATTCACAGAGCCAAGACTATCAGCCTCAGGACGACATATCATTCGTGGACTTACTATATGTTGACAGGCCGTTGGGTTAAGGGGGATGCTTTAGCTTGGGATCAAATATAGGGTCAGAGACCTTGCCGAATGACGAAACACACAGATACATGGCACTCATCTATCTGTAACGAGTACCCCGGAAAGTTAGAGTTCCGATGTTGAGATCGTTGGAAGTCTAATAAGTGACAACGTTACATGCAAGTTCTCTTATAAACTGGAACTTGAGAGACGATAATGTAACGCGGACATGATTGAGCGCGCACCAGCCACTCGGAAAAGGTTGCCCCTCGAGCATCCGACTACAGAAGAGAGTGAGTGAGTGGTTGTTGGTTTGTCATGAAGATCAAGACATATACAGAAAACGGAAAACGTGCCTGTCCATCTTCAAGGATCCGAGACCAGGCACTATCCATTAACGGCAGACTGCACGTCGCCAAGCAATAGCTATTCCAAATAAACTACTCGGCAAGACGTCAAATAAACTTCCAGGAAGCGACAGGTGGCGGAGATTGCGTCTAGGCGGATACTGTACTGTAGGTAAAGCTGTTACAGTGATAGTTCCAGTCGAGCGAGGTTGGTTGGATGATGGATCCGCCCGCTATTGGGTAGGGGCTGATGAGATAATTAAGATAAGCGTTATCCACCGAGGGGAGCGTAGCAGTCAAGTCGACGGCAATTTCTTGTCCGGCCTCTTGTTGCGCGTCCGCATGCTACCGAAACATCCAAACGAAGATCCCATGGTACGCTGCGGATAGATATCACGCCAGTTTAATAACCAACTGACTCGGTGACCAGGGCAGGGCAGGGCAGGGCAGGGTTCGACATTGATGGTGGTATTTAATTAACAGCCCCTGACAAAATAATCTGTCCATTGTAATGCTTTGTTGTTGTGTTGGTTGACGGATGTGATGGGAACGGCACCCTGATATCGTCCAGCATGGCCTTGAAACAAAATACGTACCGGCCCAGCCCCTGGAATGGTTCGAAACAACCGCGAGCCGAAATCAGAGGAAGAGCTAATTAATGCCAAGAACCTGCGGGGGCGTCGCTCTTCAATTGGTGGATGATTGGGGGTTTCCAATTTCCGTCTATCACAAGCCATGGAGAATCCGAGGTCCAGAGTCGACCCTTGCCCCCCACACCCCCCATGCATTGGCGGTTTCTGTGGAGTTGAACCAGACGAAGTAAGTACGTATTTCGTCTTGTACTGTAAAAGGTAAAAAACGAGATGCCGTTCATGGACCCGGGAGCCCCCAAATAATCCGTCCACTGCAGATGGCTAGTGGCTGTTCTCGTGGCCAAGGGTCGGCCGATCTAGGAATGGCTGGTTTGTATGAGTGGGATGGGATATAGGATAGAATGGATGAATCAAGAGCTGTGACGATCTGAAGCTCTTAAAACTTCCTGATGAAGCATTCCTGGTCTCAAGCTCTCTGGGAACAAATGTAGCAACCGAAACAAACAGCCCCAACTTTGGTGCTACAGAACCCCCACGAGGGAATATCAATTCTCAGGAGGGTCATGACATATCTGAGGAATGCAAATGTCTCCGTACAGTACCTAGTCGATCAGCTCTTGCCGCGCAATAAGTAACAGGGAGCGAATTGCATTAGTTTGGCTTAGGTAGCAGCTACAGGAAGTTACTTTCACTAACAAAGAAGCTGCAACTCTACGCAAACTTTTATATCCTTACAAACCTAGAACTCTTCTATTGATTCCACCAACACTTTCTTTTCTGTCTTATCCTACCATGGACATTCCATCCCTCCACGACTAAGACACGACAAAGATAATATAACCCGGTCTGCGCCATCGCCTCCATGTCCCAAATCTACGGTTGACAACACCGGCTTCTCCATTGTTCGCCTCAAAACTCGCCCGCCTGGTGGTGGAACAATTACCACAGCTACGCCGCCCGCCTTGATCCTTCTCCCTTCCACCAACGACAAGACTCGCCGTTTGCCCACACCCCGGTTGCAGCCAGTCCCGTCGATTCTCCCAAGCCCGCCCTGACGCCCAGTCCCGTCAGCTCCATCAGCTCCATCCAGTATTACCAGGGATCACGTCCCTTGTTTCGCCCCGGCCGTGCCCTATCTGAGTTGGCTCAAACATCCCATCGGTCAAATATTCATCGCTTGGCACTTTAGGCGACCTGACTTCGCATCGCTTCCCACTCTAACTCGATTTTCGTCTATGTTGCTGTGTTGCGCTGCGCCTTATAGGTAGCCCAGGAAGGTACGCTCCTGATTAGTCCTGTTCCTGCTGGACCAGTCTACTTCCCTTCCTTCCCAAAAAGACTCTTCTCCCCTTCCTTCTCTCCATGGTATCGAACCTCAACTTTACCCCATACTTGGACATCATCCCCACAGGCTCCGCATGCGACAAGCGCGCATTCTGTCTGCACCTGCATCAACTGCCTTTGCCTGTACGATTCGGCCCTAATGTTTTGATAAAGGAATTATTACTGCTGGACCTGGACCTGGACCTGGACTTGGACTTGGACCTAGAAACCCTCGACGACTTCGGAAACTGAGTTTAAGATTCAAAAGCGACGCACGTTGACAAACCCAATTTTCAAACTACACCTGTCGATTCGCCGGATACGAAACCATACCGAGAAACGATTACGCATTGCATCCAACCGTCACGGAGCAAAACGGCCTTGTGCATCCGAGTAACAGCGAGACCCACCAGCGCATCGAAGGGCGCATCTTATAAGTGGTGATGCAAGTTGGATTGGCCAAGGAAATTAGGAAATAGCTACAGCCAGCTTGCCTGAAGCTTACAAGAAGAGCAGAGCTCAAGAGGTGGAAATTAAGTATCGCATAAAAAAGAAAAGGACAAGATGGCTGCTGTTCAATCCTTGATAGCCGAACCGCTCCCTGGATCGAAGCCATCTATCGCTTTGAACGGCTCTACCGAACCTACAGCTATGCACATCGACCGACCGACCTCGAGCCCGGCAATGGTCAACGAAAGCACCTTCGCAAGTACGCCGTCAAAGGGAGATACGAGAATTGTTGTCATCGTCTTTGGGCCAGGGCAGGAGCACATCGTCTCGGTTTTTGCAGAGGTGCTGGGAACGCCCTGTAGGATAAGAAATGGGTTCAACGAGGTATCAGCAGACGACGGCGGGTTTGTTGTCGGAGTTGTAGCAAACGAGGCAAAAGGAAATGTTGCTGCGCGCAACCAGGACCTTGTCGTTGCCATAAATACTCACAATGTGAATCTAGGGATGCCCCCCGACATCCATCTCTCTGCCCATTGCGACTACGAATTCCTCTATACCGAATCACCCTTCTTCCGCCGCGATCTAGCCAGGTTTATTTCCTTCACTTTGGGCCAGATCAACTACCATGAAGCTCTCATGGCAAAGTCCCGAACATATTTCATTTCCACCACTTTCCCAGACGTCCATGCCGCGCTACCCAACATCGATATCCTGACGGTGGGTGCAGATGCGGTCGAGATCCGAGTCGACCTACTTAGAGAACCTCTTAGCGATGGCAGCTACTCAGAAGTCCCTAGTCTGAGCTATGTTGGCGAGCAAGTTATGCTCCTCCGCCAGCGAACAGAACTTCCCATCATCTTCACGACCAGATGTACAAGAGAGAATGGAAGATTTCCCATGGATAACCCTCATATATACTACGACTACCTCTATCGTGCAATTCAGTGGGGCGTGGAATACATCGACGTAGAACTATGGCTCCCTGAAGAAATTCGCAAGAAGCTGTATGAGTGTCGAGGGAACTCACGCATCATGTCAGCGTTTCATGACTTCTCAGGAACCTTTCGGTGGCCATCTCAGTATGCCCATGAAGTATTCCAGAGATCGATGCCCTACGCCGATATTATCAAGATGATTGCTATAATCAACGAGCACAACGAGAACTTCGAGCTTGAGTATTTCCGTTCCAAGATGCGTGCCGAGTTCCCTAATGCCCCTCCCTTTTCGGCCGTCAATATGGGCGAGGTTGGCCAGTTCTCGAGAACCCTGAACCCTGTTTTCACTCCCATCACTCATCCACTCCTCCCTCTCATAGCTGCCCCTGGTCAGTTGAGTGCGGCTGAGATCAATGCTGCCTTGTCTCTCCTAGGTCAGCTACCAAGAAAGCGTATCTATGGAATCAACAGTACATCTTCTCGAAGCGCCACGCCGCAGGCGCCGTTTTACGAGAAGTGCATAAACGAGTTAGGTCTTCCGCACCAATTTGCCGTCGTCGAGAGGCACCCAAGTAACCCTAGGAGCGTGGAAGCGTGGTGCAACCAAAAGCATTTTGGCGGCGCATACCTCAACCCAGGGCTACCATATCATACACTGATCAAGGCCAGCCCATTCTTTGCCGCGTTAAATGAAGGCAATGGCCCAACTTTGACCGAAGCAGCTCGCGTCATTGGAGTTGTAGATACCATCGTGGTTCAATCTAGCGCATCGTCTCGTTCGTCATCCCCAGCCTCAATGCCATCAAGCCCACGTCAACGGCATAGCGACTCGCTCGACCCCAACGGACAACCTGGGTTAGGATCAGCAACTTCTCTTGTGTTCGATAATGCTGGATGGAAGGGTATACTTAGCACGCTCACGCGAGACCTGGCGCCGTCTGCGTATTTTGGCCGCTCAGCCGTTGTCATGGCTTCGTCGTCGGATGACGCCGCTCCAGTATTCTTTGCCATGAGAGCTCTCAAGATCTCCAAAATCTATACAATCGGTTTCCGTACACCCCCGGCCCTTGCTCGAAACGCACCTCCAATCGAACAGTTCATAAGCCTCGAGAGCCTACAACGTGCTCGATCAGTGGAGGATGACAGCGCGCCCTTTGTCATTGTGTCTGCTCTAGGTTCGGACAAGAGTAACCTAGTCGGCATGTTGCTACGTGCGTTTGGAGCCGCTGGATCAAGAGGGATAACCAACAAGAAGAAGGTCTTTCTTGATCTAGCTGACGGAGCCGGGAGGAAGAGTTCTGACCCGGGCCTGATTGCCGAGAAGAATGGGTTTGCTGCTTATGGGGCTGATGATGTCGCCGCGTTCACGACTGTCGAAAGCTTGCGGTTACTTGTTGGACAGAACGTGCCCTACAGCTTCGTGAGACTGGCAAGTGGAAGCCATCGCTATGGAGTCTGAAGGGGTTGACTGGGACTTGGAAAGACCACCATCACAAATTACCAACGACCTGTTGGAAAGGGGGCCGGCCGCAAACCCAAATTGGCTCATTCATTGTCTGCATCATTCTAGGTATCAAGGCCAAGAATGGAATACGCTGCAGACCCGGATGGACCCAGGTCTAGAGGGTAAAAGCTAAAAGATATCCACGAGGTCGGCCAGAAGCAGGAAGCTGCAGCCGGTATACCCGCGCCAAAGATTCGCGACGCCAAGCGCCGAATGCTATCGAGACCGCCTGGGAACTTGCTGTGTTGTTTACCATCAAGACTCTTGGCGGCTTCAGGCCTATCTCGACCCGGGCTAGAATGGGCCGAGTTGAACCGGCTGACAACTTGGTGAGAGAACGTACCAAGTCACCTCTCAATAGACGTCGATCTGGTGTGCAGGAGACAGACCCCTGTGCTCCAGGGCAGCAAAGTGCATACGTAGTCTTATTGTAACGGCTGCGGCGCGACCCTCTCCTACAACCACATCGAGGGCCACTGGCCTCCACAGACCCCCCTGAACCTCTCGGGCCTGTCGCTCTGGTTCTATTTGCCTGTCATGGGCTACAACTATCCAAGTATAGACTGGCCCATGCAAGATTGACTACCATATCAAGATCATGGTTGTATACGAGAACCATTGGATTGGGAATCATGTATATGTCAGTTGAATATGACATAGACGCTTCTGGCAAACATGGCCGAAGCCCACGTTAATCAAGAGATTTGAAAACTTGTTCGCTCCACCATTGACGTCGTTATCTTTTAAATCGTGTGTTGTGTATGTTTAGACCGTCTCACGATCCTCGTCTCCATGCCGGAGACTTCTTGGCAAGCAAATGTGCCTGCCCGAGCAAGATGCCCTCATCTCGTTCGATTGCGTAGTCTCATATCCCTCGTTACTTACCAAATAGCAACAAAACTTGTCATAAAGCCTTAACAAGGTTTCTGACAAATCCCTGCTCTACTGCATGCTGTGATGCACTCCCCAGACTCAGTAAGATGGGGTTTAGACGCTGTGTGAGATTCAGGGCGCTTGGTTAGGGTGGTTGCATCCTGACCTCGACCAGGGGCCATTTCACTCGGGCGCCTGCACTCGGTAGGGTCCCCAGAGGATTGCCCAAGGCATGAACACCCGTTACTTTTGTGACGGCAGATAATAACGGTTAACATGGCTTGGTTTAAGAGAGAAAGCAACACAGCTTGTAATACACCTTCATGTGAAACAAGGTGGTATGATGAGATAAGAGTGACATGCCCAAGCTGCTCTATTGTCGAGATGAAGGCTATAGTGTTGTGACAAGGGCCGCCTATCTTTCCAACGCGGAGGAAGTCTTCAGCTTGAACAAGATTCAACTGAATCAAGACGTCACCTATCAATGTGCCGACAAACTTGCAAGCGGCAAAAGAAAGGCTGAATGAATGCTTGCCTGTACCAAGCGATTATCCTTGATCCGTCCTTGATGCGAGGGATCTCTGGGTCCCTTGGTTGAACGATCCAATACGGCAACCTCGGGACAAAGCTCTAGATGGTTCGGTCCTAAAGTAGGAAATAGGGGGTGCAGGCAAAGAAAAACAGAGCAAGACAAGGCCTGTATGCACAAGGGATGAGAGTTGGGATGAACGAAACAAGACCATGCTCTCCCAGGGTTAGTAAGTTCGGATGATGAGAGGACCTTTGCAGATACATCGACAGGGGAGTTGTAACATTACACGCGGGGGGTCATCACTGATTTGTTTGCCACAGATGGTCACAATGACGGGCAACTTCCCTTGGGAAAACCCAGTGAGTACCTAGAGAAGCGTGCTAATGCTGCACCACAAGAGATCCGGACTGCGAATCCACACACATGGGGTTAGATAGAGGGAGCTGGCCTCCACCATGGCGCTCGGCGAAACGTCTCGGAGAGAAACAAAGTCGACATGTATCGGGCAAATCCTAGAGACCAATGGTCTGTTCCCTCACTAATAAGCTCGGTGTAGCCTTCCAGCTGGATTCATCAAGTCAAGATCAAATGAGAGTGATCCAAGGGGACCCAGCGGGGATGTGATAGGTAGTGCCGCTGCTTTGCGTGGTTCCGTATGTCTCATCATCCTTCCTAAGTGCCTATGAATTTGGAGGTAGATAGCCATGCTTGTCCGATCGTCAGTGGGTATCGCTCTGTTCTGTGTCCTAAGTCCCTTTCGATAGAGTTGGCGACGAGTTAACTTAGGGTATGATCGGCAAGGCCGGGCTGTAGCCCAGGGAGGTTAAATTTCCTGGGCTTTCTGGCATAAAGAGGAG
>JAJJWO010000756.1:0-27512 GCA_021655895.1 Fusarium sp. NRRL 66739 | reverse complement strand
TACTAAAGTTAAAAACTATATTGCTATGCCAGTCTAGATAGTATAGCAATTATCTGTTGTCTTCAGAATTAACATTTCCAGTTCTCCGGCAGCAACTTCTCAGGGACACCAGCCTCTCCAACCGGCACTCCATTCACAATAGGCTTTTCAGATGGAATCAATACAAAGACAATTCTTGTCCAATTATCCGTCAAATTGTTCCATTGATGCATCGTCTGCACACGTAGGTCAGTATGCGGTGTTGCAGAGTGACAAACAAACTTACCGCTTGTTGGACAACAATATCTCCAGCGCGCACGATGGTTCGGGTCCCGTCTTCAAGCACCAGCTCTAGCTCGCCGGACAAGATGATGCCGTAGTCGAGCGACGCAGTCCTGTGGTTGTGGCCTTGGGAGTTTGGTGGGAAATCCGCAACTCGAATGAGGTTTCCTGAATTATAGATGTGGGTAGTGGCTCCAACTGTGACAACATCTTTATGAAGCTCGGCCGGGTGCTTTGAAGTCTCCCAAATAGTCGCAGCGGTACTCGCAAACGCGTCGACAAGAGTGAGGTTATCATCCACAAGGACTGCGGATTGGTCAGACTTGTTGTGTGTAGTCACGACTCTTCGAAACTGGGTTCCAGGTTGTACAGGCATTGTGTAGGGTATTGTATACAGAAACTATGATTAGTGGCAGAAGGTACCGGAATGTAGGTCATGGGCATCTTATATACTTGTTCCAAGTTCGAGTAGCCGATATTCTGTTTGGCACCCGTTGATTCCGCCATTATCCTTTGTTTAGCTAAGAAGCTTGTGTCTCATGATACAACATTGTGGCTGGCCTATATCGGCTCCACAGTCGAATGTGACATGGTTATGGCACTCGGAAATTCTTGACTAACTCATTCCGAGTATTGTTGGGCCAGTGCATCTACACGTACATGACTAGTCGGAATTCGGCTTCGCCCCGACGGTTCAGAGAAAGTTAATAAACAAGCATTGTTTAGTTTAAATCACGCCTGTTGAGACAATTTGTTGTTGATCATTCATCTGTGTTAAACCTGTTTGATATTCAACAAGGACAAAATGCCAGTCACCAACTTTGCCGTTCCAGAGAAATATTCGTACCTGAACGGGTTTGGTTCGCTCCACGAGTAGGTTTGAGTGTAATAGTCTTTTATGTACTAGTCGCTAAAGACGTATAGATCAGAAGCTGTCAAAGGCTCGTTGCCAGTCGGGGCTAATTCGCCTCAGAAACCGGCTCACGGGCTCTACGCGGAGAAGCTTTCTGGTACGGCCTTCACCGCACCGAGACATGAGAATAAACAATCATGGCTGTATCGAGTGCTCCCGTCGGCCAGCCATTCTCCCTTTGAAGAATACAATCCTTCATCGGAGCCGTTGCTGAAAGCCAAGCTCACCTTTCCCCCCAATCAGTTCCGTTGGGACCCATTCGATATCGATGAAGATGTCGATTGGGTTCGGGGATTGAAACTTGTGGGGGGAGCTGGTGATCCTACAGTGAAATCTGGCCTTGGAATCTATATCTTCGCTGCCGGTCGGGATATGGACAAAGCAACGGCTTTGTATTCGTCTGATGGTGAGATGCTCATTGTGGCTCAGCATGGCGTACTGGACATCCAGACTGAGTTCGGCCGACTTCTCGTACGCCCCAATGAGATCGCCGTTATCCCACGAGGCATCAAGTACCGTGTGACGCTTCCGGATGGTCCAGTTCGGGGCTATATCCTCGAGCTATACCAGGGACACTTCCTTCTACCGGAACTGGGACCTATCGGATCAAACGGCTTGGCTAATGCTAGAGATTTTCAAGTCCCTGTGGCAGACTTTCAAGAGGATACAAGTACTAAATGGTCCATTATCAACAAGTACAACAACCAACTTTTTATTGCTCACCAGGGACACACCCCGTTTGATGTTGCAGCCTGGCATGGAAAGTAAGTTGTCACTCTGTCTAAGCAGGTTTTGAGTATCGCTGACATTTCCGGTTAGTTGTGAGTAGCAACTAATCACTAATAGATACGTGACCAATATAAGTGCGTTGCTAATGCGTGGATAGTCTATCCTTACAAATATGACCTTGGTCGATTCTCGGTGATCGGCAGTATTTCATTTGATCACCCAGATCCGTCCATCTTCACCGTCCTTACTGGTCCATCGGATCACCCTGGCACAGCCATTGCTGACTTTGTCATCTTCCCACCACGCTGGCTTGTCCAGGAAGATACCTTCCGTCCGCCCTGGTTCCATCGCAACACAATGTCGGAGTTCATGGGCTTGATATGCGGACAGCATGATGCCAAGATAGGCGGTGGCTTCCAGCCTGCCGGAGCCAGTCTCCATAACGTCATGTCAGCTCATGGGCCCGATGCCGAGTCTTTTGAGAGAGCTAGTCATATGGAACTAACGCCCCAAAAGGTTGGAGAGGGAAGTATGGCCTTTATGTTTGAGAGCAGTCTGATGCTTGGCATCACTGAGTGGGGATTAAAGACGTGTCGAAAGGTTCAGCCAGAGTATAACCAACACAGCTGGGGAGATCTGAAGCCACATTTCAAGCGGCCATCTTGATCCATGTCGATGGAGCGGAGGAAAGTAAAGAGGGCAAAGCCGAACCCTAGCCCTTCTACGCCTCTAGTTGAAATCTTTAGCCTACCACAGAGTTATGTCGCCCGTATGGGACTCCAAAATGTAAACTGTCAGAAGGTCTTTGTACTCTCGTTTTTGCAATCAACCCAAAGCTGGCAATATGACATCCCGGCATCTGAACAAGACACTCAGGCACTATATGAGAAGTATCCATGTCAAACAATTGTCTATAGCTTCCTTAATCTTTTACATCTTGAATGGTGAAAATAAGGGAAAAGACTTCATCGTGTTTCGTAGATAGGTTCGACTTGACTAAGGATAATATTTCCAGGTGTGGCTCATCACGACTGCATAAACTCATCCATGCTCTGTTCCAACAAGCATCTCCCACTAGGCTCTTTCTCTCCTCCCAAGCTAGGACTTTAGTACATTAATCTTGACGCACTTGGTCTGAGTCCAGTCGTTCAATGCGTCATGGCCGTTCTCCCTTCCAAAACCACTCTGCTTGATGCCTCCAAAAGGAATATTGGCGTCTACACTGCCCCATGCGTTGATGGTGACGAAACCGCACTCGACCTCCTCAGACACTCTAACCGCCTTGTTGATGTCGTTGGTGAAGACAGCAGCTGCCAAACCATAGGAGCTCTCGTTCGCCAGGCTGATAGCTTGCTCTTCGGTCTTGAACTTTGCAATGCTCGCAACTGGGCCAAAAACCTCTTCTTTCATAACGGTTGCCTCTGGTGAGACGTTGACAAAGGCAGTATTTGGCACAAACAGACCATGCTCCTTGGACGTGCCCTCTTGGTGACCTCCGTGAAGCAGCTCGGTTCCTTCGCTCTTGGCCTTGGCTAGATAACCCATGATCCGCTCCTTTTGCGTTGCACTAATGACGGGCCCTTTGGTCGTCTCTTTGAGGAGCGGATCACCCAAGACTGCATCCCTGGTTCGTGCCGAAAACTCAGCGATAAAGCGGTCATATATCTCTTCCTGGACATAAATCCTACTACCAGCGGCACAGACTTGTCCGTTGTGCATGGTTATTCCCATCGTTGCCCACATGAGAGCGTTCTCCCAGTCAGCGTCAGCAAACACCAGAGTCGGTCCCTTGCCGCCCAATTCCAGGGTGACTCTCTTGAGGTTGGACTTGGCCGAGCTTGCAAGAACTGTCCGTCCTACGTTGACGCTGCCGGTGAAGGAAAGCTTACGGACCTCGGAGTGGTCTGCCAAAGCTTGACCAGCAACGTTTCCTAGACCGCATAGGATACTTACAACACCAGGTGGGAATCCAGCTTCAACGATGAGTTGAGCCAGCTTCTGTCCGTACAAGGGGGCAAGCTCGGGTGTTTTGATGATGAGGGTGTTTCCGGCTGCCAAAGCAGGTGCAAGTTTCCAAATGGTAATCATTCTGATCGAGGGTGACATGGTTAGCCGCAGGAATAGGTGAGGTGGCTTGTTGTAAGGATACTCACAGAGGCGTGTTCCAAGGGATGACAGCTGCACAAACTCCGATTGGCTCTCGTTTTGTGTAAGCAAGTCCCTGTTCAAAGCCGACCGAGTCTCCATCAAGCTTGTCGGCCCATCCAGCGAAGTAGCGGCATGTCTCGATAGCTTGGGGAATGCTCAGGCCGAGCGACATGTTGTATAGTATGCCGGCATCGACAGCTTCGATCGAGGCGAACTCGTGCGTGTTTTGGTCAATGAGGTCGGCTAACTTGTGAAGCAACTGTCTTCGCTGCTGTGGCTTGGTAGTCTTCCAAGATTTCAAGGCATTTCGAGAGGCTTCAACAGCACGATCAACATCGGACGACTGTGCAGCTGAGACTGCGCCGATTACATCTCCAGTTGTCGGGTTTTCGATCTTGACTGTTTTGCCCTCGGCGGCTGGCACGAATTTGTTGTCGATGAAGAGTCCGGTTGGAACTATGGGAATACACGTCAATACTCATGGAAAGACAGGGCGAGGATGGAGAAACATACGGGTGATCTTCCTCCCTTCAGATCCAGTAATAGTAACTTCCGCCATGATAGCAATTATCTACCGTGTGAGAGTGCGTGCGTGCTTGATGGAATAAGAAGTGAGAATATGACGCAAACTCAGACACAGGAGCTGATGTGAGAGAGTCAGTAGGACTCATATATAAGTCACTATGTATTCCCCGCTTAGAACGGTTCCGCAACAACAACCGGCAGCTTGATCTACCTCATCCTTGTGGGGGTCTATAGACAGCTCGAGGCTGAAGGCTTACCCCAGGCTCCACGTAACCGAGCTTCGGCACTCCACACAAAAGGCTGATGCCGACCTCTAGTAGGGACCCCCCACAGGTATCCGTCCTCAACGCACAGCATCTTGAAACGTCTGTCTGCAACGCTCGGTGAGGGTGTGATGTAAGGGAAGGAATAGGATGATGGATTCAAATGACCAAGAGTTACGTGTTCAAGGTCGAGCCTAGATATCAGATATCCCGTGTCGTCTGGATAAGCCGAACGAAACCTGAGCCAGTCTTGAGCAAGGGTTGTATTTGTAAAAAGCTCCCTGCACCTGCCAGGATGTCGCATGACTGGACTTTGCATATCATTCCCGTTTAAGAAAACCACTGCAACATCCCGAGGATGACTCTATGGTGTCAGCCAAATTCATCGGTGCCGGAGTGGCAAGACTTCCGAGATCGACTTGATTCTTGCGTCAAAGGATTGAGAGAATTCAGCTTCTTCAGAGGCATAGGGTAGGATGATGAATTTTGTGTCATCTCACAAAACTCGGCATGACTAGGGTCCCGGACCGTGGTTAATGCCAAGATGGGCCGGAATAACCGGAAATAATTCATACTGCGAGGCTGCGGATCCGAATTTACTATGAATAATAGCAATTCAACCAACGCTCCTTGCAGAACGGTATAACACAGAAGTAGGACCCGCAGCCCCGTTGCATTGGGCTTATATGCCGTATCAAGGCCGGAACATCGCTGAAGGACTAGGCAGATTGCACTTCTTTGCCATCTAAGAATCTTGAAAACTTGATGACACTAAAAGTTGGATGCAAGTCCACATCTTCCGGGGAGATACACAAGACTGACAAATACCGAAGTCTGCCGATCTCCCACCTGTTCCATGCTCGTGTTATTTAAATCTAGAAGGCCTGTACACGTGGTCACGTAGGATCGGAATAGTGGACACCTACCGGCATCAAAGAACGTCTCGACAATTCTAAAATTAGAGAACCAATCTGTAGGCCAGGAGTAAGTAGCACAGTTTCGTTCGTCAAGAAAGTTGATAGATATTAAGATAGCCATGAGCCTTAATAGAAGTAGTCTATACACAGAAAATAAAAAGCGATTGTGGAACAACAGACTATCGTGTCCAAGCCCGCACCGCATGCTCCTTCACACAACCAAACACTCAGCAGCGACATCTTAGACGTTGGACGAGTAAGTATAGCACAGAGGGCCAGCTAGAGTGTCCATATAATCCTTGACAATAGGCTCGGTATCGGCAAGGCGCAGAACTGGCATAGAATCAGTGATCTTGGCCTTGACAGTCTTGTTGGGATCATTGTAGCCGCTGTAATCGTTCAAACGGGTTTTGTTGCGGCCTTGCCACTACGGTAGCAGTTAGTAATCGTGCGTTTACAAAAGCCCAAAGGAAGGGGAAAACTTACATGGGACCATGCACGGTCAACGTTGGTATGGTGCAGCATAAAGAGAGGCTCGTTGGGGGAAGTGGCCGGGCCCATGTCACCGAAGATGGTCTGGTGGACTTGTTATGTGTTAGCATATCAGGGACAAAGAAAAAAGGGCCAAGAGGGGACATACTCTGCGCATGAGGCAGACCCTCAAGTATGTTGGCCATATCGTGGTAGTTGTCGAAGGCATAAACCCTCTTCATGACCTTGGAATCGTATGCCGCGGCCTGCATGTCGCCGGGGAGGAAAACGCCGTTTTTGTCTTTTTTGCCCGAACCATCGTTGAACTCGCGAACGAAGCAGTGCTTGCGGTCACCCTTGTCGTTCATGTTTGGCCATCCCATAGCTAGGGTCAAATTGGTGTGGGCAAAAGGTCCGTCGACGACGCAAAGCTCAAACCCAGGAACCTTGCTGCCAGTGATCTTGCCATTGCCGCCGAAACCGGTCTTGGGGTCAAAGATGGGAGAGTTGGGGACGTCCTTCTTATCAGCGTCGATGGTCCAGTCCCAGTACGGCATCACGCCCTTGAAACCACACTCGTCACGTAGTATGTTCTCGTGTAACTGCACGAACCAGCGGTGCCAGGGGAGGAAGTTGGCGACGAAATGGATTTCATCGTTGAGTGAGTAGTGAGTGTAGACAAGATCATCCATGCGGGTTGTGACGGCTTCCATGAAAGGGTACTTTTGCTTGGGCAACTTGCGGATGCAGATAGCGGCGCGGATGTACTCATCTCGCTCGTCGGCGGTGAGCTCTCGCCATTCTTTGCGGACAACGGGGTCTGTACAAACGCCGCTGGCACGAGCTGTAGGAGTGGCCAAGGACACAGCTGCGAGCCCTAGAGTGAGGAGGAGTGTGTGGGGGAGCATTTTGGTCAAAGAGAGTATACCAGACAAGGAGAGTAATATGCTCAAACGTAGTGAGACTGAGAGTTGAGTGATAACAGAAGAGACAATGGCTATAGTTATATAGACGATGGATGGTCATCTGCTATCCACTTACTGCCGAGACATGCTCCATTATGCCATGTAAATTTACAACTGATACGAACTTCAACCATCAAGCAGCGCCTTGGCTATCTTGGCGATCCCGTCCCCAACCCAGTCCGAATGCTTCCAGAAAACGAGCACGGCCCCGGATGTCTTCTGTCAAATCAATTGCACCAATATGAAACGCTTCACTCTCGTCTGGTGGAGTCGACGATCCTTGAAGCAGCTTTTTTTAATGCAAGTCGTCAGGGGTATCAATGCGCATTTCCACTTTTCTATAGCTTTCTTTCGGCCACAGAAGGTTTCAGTGCCCAACGAGAGATAGTTATTTCCATAGAGATAACACTGGATTGATCTTCAAGGGAATTATAGAAGATTGGCCACTAAAAAAAGTAGTTTTATGCGTAACTAAGTACCCGATGCGCATTTGAGGACTGTGACTGTATGAAGAATACAGTATCCACTTACACAGCTTGGCGAGGCGCTAACAAGGCTAATTCGAGTTTATACGATAGAAAAGGAGCAAATTTTCAAGTCATTACGTCACTGTAGATTTGTTCTTATTATGGTATAGTATCCTTGCGTATAATATCCTTTTACGAGAATGCAATGCTGGTATTTAACACGGGAATAAGTTCATCGCTGTATGCTAAAGAATAACCTTACAGGAAGGATAATCTGTGCCTGCCAGACCCGTGGGAGTGTCAAAGAATAAATCAAAGACCAACTTTCTTGGATTATTAATAGCTATGGATGTTTCTGTCTGTGGGGTGTGATCTTGTGAAGATGGATCACCGGCCATGGCCCTTGCATTATGCTTCCTGTCGTCAGTACATATAGCATTAACGTCTCCAAGTAGTAGCAAGCGATCATAATCATTGAGATACCGTCAGGCCCTAAAACGAAAGCCATAGATACAAGGTCAAAGATACGAACTTGCATGTAAGGTGCCTGTTCAAGTGGGGCTTGTAACGCGATATATTATTGACCCTAATCACTAAGGGTGCCATAGCTAGCTATCTATATACAGTATAATCCCATTTCCATCCAGCTAGTACGAAGAGGAAGGAAACTAGGTCTAAAGCAGGGGAAAATCGTCATATGAATTAAAAACCCTTCTTCTTTATAGACCGCTAAAATCACCCCTTTGGCCATACGGGGCCTAGCCTGCCGACTAGCGCCTTCGACACCTTTTCGGTTAGAATCTCTGCTAAAGAGATTTTTAGGAGCCACAGGATTTAAACCTACTACCTCCAGCAGCGTTGCTGTACTGGAGGGGTAGCCAGATGACGCCTAACCGTTACGCCACCGGCCCCCGTTCAAGTGGGGCAAGGATGATCATAGTGCTCGTATTGGGAACAAACCTTGAACGTTACAAGCTTATTAGCCACTCTTAAAAATATATACTGTAACAAGCAGCTATACTATACCCAATTCAGTATCAGAATGGGGCTGTTTAGAGAGTTTTGATTGGATTATTCTAGGTTGTGGGTGATCCAAGCCCCTTTTATGAGGCGAGCATTGTACAGGGGAACCACTCTAGGCCAAGCTTGACCCGAGATACGCTGACAGATACCAAGACGTTAAGTGAGTGTGACAAAAGGTATGGAAAGGAAAAGACATTTAAAAGTGTTTAGCTAAGGTGTAAATGGAACTTTACTACGTATATATTCTTGGCTAGGTCTTATGTACATGTTACTAGCTGTTCAAACTGCGCTGGCACACTACCACCTGTCCATTGTCCCTAAGCCCGTAGGTGTAGCCCGTGTAATATGTGACATGGTCAGGCGAAGATGTATTGTCGATTTTAAAGGACTGTCTTTCCGCCTCGTCCACCTCATTGAGGACAACCCAGGTTTGTTAGAAAATGAGAGCTCAGAGGCTGTCAAATGCCCCTAGTATAACAAACACGGGTTTAGGCTCGAAAGATTTCAGTCTGTATCTAGCAGGGACCGTCCTTCTTTCCAGGGCCGTTGTAGTTCTGGCAGGGGGTCTTGGCGTCGGTGCAGACATTCTTGAGGGTGGCTTTGTCGCCGTTGGCCTTTGTGATTCCAACAACCTCACCACCCTTGCGAGCAGTAACACCCTCGACATAGACCTCTCGGGCGCACTTCTGGCACTTCTGGGAGTCAGCAATGCTACATGTGAGATTCGAGTGGAGCGAGAAAACTTACAGTACCGCAAGAGCGGTAGACCTTGCCATAGTCTTCAGCATAGAAGTTAATAATCTGCAAAGTGATCAGCGATAGAACAAGTGACAGTTAGTGCATATACATACGTTGACCTTTCCGCATCCGTTGTGCTGGATGACCTTGTCGGACGCATGGTAGGCACCGCCACCAACGATCCAGGTAACGTCGCCAGGCCTGTCTTCTTTCTGCAGATACCATCAGTCTCGTCATTGCTGAGTGTGGCTATGGGCCAAAGCACTTACGATGGAGATGGCGTCCTCACAGACGTCCTCGAACCAGATGAACTCAAGGTTGCAGCCGCCACCCTTGCAGTAGACTCCCTCTCCGACTGTCTTACCGATGATAACGTTTCTCAGAGTACCGCCTCGCTCGACAACAAATGCAGTGTCTTTCTCACCACCTTCGACCTGGCCATTGCATGTGCTAGGGCTTCGGTCATACTTGACCCAACCAGCATCAAAGACCTCTCCGGCCCTGACGTAGATGGGAGCGGAGATCTTCTTTGTCGATGTAGGCTTGGGGACTCCACCCTCGTAGCCAAGACAGGCCAAGGTGGAGGGGAGGGCAGCCAAGAGAGTGATGGCGATATTGGCAAGCATGATGGTTGTAGTCGTTGGATGCTAGGACTATAGCCTTGTTTTCAATGTTGTCACGGTCTTAATAGCGGGATTAATGTCTTCCAAGGACGTTTATATAGACATTTCTTTAATCTAAATGTTATAATTAAGCTTAATAGAGTTGTTAAGACAACAGATGTTCCCCACACATCTTATTGGTGCGCTTTTCCCCGGAAGTTAACAGCCTACCACACTCAGTAAGCACTTGGAGGTTGTGTATGGTATTGATTGGTGGTCTTTATACACGGCTTCTACTTTGAGATATTCGGAAGACAGAAGTCCGCCCTGACAGGTATATCCACCAGTGGCGACAAGACAGCGACTTTACGACGTTGGACTTTGTCTCAGCTGAAGGGCCTGCACTGAGTGGAATCAAGCATTTACAGTGATTTCCATGGTTGGTTCTTGGTCATGCGGTAAGCACCTTTGAAGTTTTGTGTTGCAATGGAGATTTTTCAAGTGGTGTAGACCCTGAGTCCGTTATACGCTTAACTACCGCCAAGACTTTGGTCACTCCTTCATAACTGTGTCTTGGCCGGATGCATCGGCATGACAGAGTATGATAATAAGCAATCCTGGCATCTTTCTCGTTAGTTTTAATGGTATAATGGACAAAGGACTGAAGAAAAACAAAGTATTTTGAGAGTATGACGACTGGAAGAGTGAAAACTCACAAACAGAAGTCTGATCAAGCTACAGCATGTTATATCCTAGCACGTGTCCCCTTCCGCCCTTGGGCTAGATATGCAAGGAAACAGAAAAGGAAAAAGCTTGCCTTCAACCTTAAAGCAACCTTCTGAGTAAAGGGATAAAGCAATAAACAATGCGGAAAAGCATGTCAATCCTACGTGGTCGTACATAGTAGTAGGCATTTCCGTGACGAAGGCCGGAATTGAATTCCTAGTGCTTATCATTGGTGCATTATCAACGGCTATGATCGGTCATAGTCTCGGCTTATAACCCAGAATGGACTGTTGCAGTTAATCACTCAAATAAGCCATTTCCGAATATTTTGCTATCATATTATCTGACATTTAATTTCCGTCGGATGGTAAGCAAACGGTATACAGGGAACGTTGACCAAAGAAGAAAACGTTGAATCATGAATGGAACAAGTGAAAAAGTTACAACGGTTGATAGCCAATTTCTTGATCCCTACTCCTGCATCGTGACTACTCATCATCCAACTATTTCGCCTTCTGAGTGTACATTCCTCGAGGCCAGTAACTGATCACAGAACGGTGCAATGGGGCGCTCCGTTCTTCCCAACACACTTGGCTGTCTGAGCCGAGTTTATCTTGATCCATACGCCAGCGCCAACAGCCTGCTCGCTGCCTCGAGGCCCAATCTTGACGTAGTACTTGCGGTTGGCATAGCAAAAAGCGTCGACGTCGGTGCGAGGAGAGTGGAAGTAGCCGCCACGTGAAGACCGGGCCGCAAGGTCGAATTGCTTGCATTTGACAGGCTTGGTGACTGTTTTGAGCTGACATAGATGAGGAGTCATGCCCAGATCCGCCCATTTAGCGGCCCATGGCGTGTTGTTCTCGAAGCGGCCACATGGGGGGGTTTTGCATTGTGAAGCTTCGGCAGGGGAAGCACTGCCGAGGAGAAGAGCTCCAAGGGAGAGGATGGCGTAGGGCTTCATTGTAGTTGGTCAAGGTGGAACAAGGAAGATGAATAAAGAGTTGTTGGAGATTATTGTTCCGTCTAGATAACCTGCTAAGTTACGGGCAATGATTGGCCTTATATGTCCCCCCCGAGCATAGTCTCTCCTCTCGTCTGCTTGATTCACCGCTGCTGTTGGGTAACTCGAAGTATTTTTAGCTAGCAAGTCAAATATCTACCGAACGCTGGCGAAGAAAAGTTGCCCCGTGCTTACAACAGCCACAGCCAATTGTCAAGCAATGTTTCGTGCGGCTGATGGACAAAAGCAATTAGTTCAAGGTCTAGAGTCTTGTGGCGTTTCTCTGTAACACACTTAATACCACTAGGGTGTTTATATCGATGTACTTATGTAGCTAAACGGGCAAAGTTGCCAGGAAAGGAAGGTGATATGACTTTTGCAGTTCAGCTTTGAATAGAACGCTGCGGAGTACTAAGATCCAGATAATGAATGTCTTGTCTTCGAACTTGATGTTGCTCTTGTATCCATAACCCTAACCCTGGGAATCATTAGCAAAGAACACGCTCTCTGCTACCTCTTGGGGCTACATCCATGGAAATTGCGGCAACGGCTCGACGTACCAGAACAACATCACCTCATTCTCACGCTGGTCAATTGTCCCAGGGCGACTTGTGTCCAGTTGGAAGGACGACGAAGGCAATGAGCAATTCTCAGACACAACTACACGAGTTCTTGGTCAAAGTCTTCCATTTCCACTTGCCATCAAAAGATCTTCAACCCCGAAGGTTGGCACGGCGTCCAGTACAAGCATTGAAGATGTGGCAGAGGCCAACGAACAAGACGCTCCCCGCTGGTTTCAACTATACCGGCCAGGTCGAGAGCATGACGATATCACCATTTCGATGTTGGAGAGGGCTGAACAATGGCTATAACCCGTTTATCCACCCTGACCACACCGGCGTCGAGATTGGATTGACGGACCCTGTTTTTAAGAAAAGGTTCAAAGAAGAGCATGGTTACGACATCTCCAACGCGCCCAGCGGTGTCTACCAATCAGCTCAAGGGGGTTCAACTGGAGCAGGGTAAGGCACAGCCGCTCGAGAATGGGCCAAGATCGTTTTCCTGGCCTCTCTCACTCGTGAGAAGATATTGAGTTTCTCAAGAAGCATTGGGATGGACCCATGGTCCCCAAGGGAATGCAGAGCGTACACGATGCCAAAAAGTGCGTCGAAGTAGGTGTTCAAGGCATCGTTGTTAGTAATCATGGTGGAAGACAACAACATGGCGGCGTCAGCAGTCTGGGCATGTGCTTAGAGCATTGTGTGGCGATTTGACGATGAATATGCATTTATCTGGCTTGAGAGATATTGGTGAAGTAACACGGGATATACCAGTAAGAGAGAGCGACTTGTTCAAGACAGGTTACAGGTGGTGGCTATATTCGTGGCCTATCTCAGGGCAGCCTTGATTATGGCAGTAGTGCACCCATTTGTATAAAGTCTTACAAGAGACTAAGTGGTGTCGACAAAATAAAACTCAATTCAGCTAGCTTAAAGGAGTGAGGCAAAGATAGAGTAGCCTGCTACATGTGATACTTGGAAGAAACACTTCGAATCAAACACTCCCTATAAATCGCTTAGCAAGATGCTCCAGAGGGAACACCCTTGCAGTTGCTGGCCTTCTTGCCTCCAGTAACCTTGTTGTTGGTCCAGGTCCAGTTCTTGCAGCTGGCGCAAAGGATGAAAACGTCAGTGCCGCCGGACTTGACAGTTCCGGTGACCTTGTTGATAGTGACGTCGGTTATGGGCACGCCGGCGGTGGGAGTTCCAGTAGCACCGCCGTTGCGGTAGTCCTGCTCGATTACGATTCCGTATCTGGCGATGTTGGAAAGCTTGATGGAGTCGTACTTGATATCAGAGACACATCCGGTGGCTCCAGAGATGGTCTTGATGCGAACACCGTTGTCAGAGTTGGAGATGGACGAGTTGAGGATGCGAACCGTCTTGACAACGTTGCTGGAGCGTCCACCGACAGATCCAATGGACAATCCATGTCCACCACTGCAGCTTCCATCGGTAAAGGTGATGTTGGTACCGGAGTTGATGGCGAGGCAGTCGTCCTGGTTCTTGACAGTGGCTCCAGAGATGTACACGCCAGTCGAGGAGCCAACGTCGAAAGCGTCGGTGTTGTGTCCACCCTTGGTGTCTCCCAGGGAGCTGTCGATGCTGACACCATAAATACCAAGGTTATCAGCGCCGTTGATGCTGAAGGCGTGGATAGGCGTGTTGAAGACGTTCAAGCTTTTGATGTTGGAGTTCTTGAGGTTATGAGCAAAGAAGAACTTGGGCTTCGTCTTGCCACCGTTGCTGCCCTTGCCATCCCACCATCGCTGGCCCTGGGCGTCAATGGTCGAACCGCTGGCTCCCTCGATGAGGATGTTGTTGCCAGCGACGGAAATGAGAGGACCATCCCATTCTTCGTATCCGAAGGTCGTCTTTCCCTGGAAGGTGACCTGTGATATCTTGTTAGCCAGATATCATGCTGTGTAGTGTCAGATCAGCTTACGTGAGTGCCATCCTTGAGCTTGGTCAAGTCGAGAGTCTCTCCAGCCGGGACGGCGATATCCTTGAGGACGATTGATGAGCATGAAGCCTGGTTTTTGATAGCAGTAGCAGCATCAGTAAAGGTGCAGCCGGCGGCCCGGGCCTCAAGCGCGGGTGCAGCGAGAGTGGAAGCCACAAGGCCACTGAGAGCGACGATTGAAGAGAACATGTTGGATCAAGTATCAAACTTGGAAACAAAGATTTTATATACGAAGAACTGAATGAGTGAGTGAGTGTTGATGCCAAGAACAAGAGGAGTTGCTAGATGCAGCTGTCCTCCTTTATAGCCAAGTTAAACTTGGAGTATATGAAGCTCATACTCGTAACCTGGAACATCACCATGCCGCTCAACCGTGATTATGGGCCATGATAGGGCTCCCTGATGTGGTACGTCTGAATTAGGAATAGGTGATGTTCTTCGCGGCATCCACATTGTCCTCGATATCTCGGGTCAGGGTCGAGACGCTAAGCAAGGGTTGGCAACAAGCTCTGTTGATTGGTGGATGGTATTTTCCCTATGACTGACGTGTTTCAGAGCAGGCCTAGAAGACCATTGAATCCGGAACCCACGGCACGGAGGCTGTAGAATCCATACTTTTGACGTGCTGGTGCAATCTATTCTTGGGGGAATGTTAGAGAAGCAATGTCAGAAGTGCCGTTTCTTCGGGTGTTGCGGCACTCTATGGCCTCGTATTATTCGTGGATATTCCGCGAGAACACGGCAAGCGACAAGATGCTCAAGTGATTAATTGCGGGGAGACCGAACGTCGTATGTACTTGTTGTAGATTCTTTGAGTCTCTGGAGTAAAGGGCCGAAGTGTATACCCAGTTCGTATCTGCCTCACCGAATCTGTCCAGCTTCAACTTGCCACTTGCAGTCAACCCAGATGTACAGTTTCTAGGGTCTAACCGATATACATGACCTGGACGTGAAGCTTTGGGGGATTGGGGGTTTCTCTCTGGACACGAACCCCTTTCCAATGCCCTGATGCAACATATTCGTATCACTCACCAAATCAACCATCTGCCCCTTTCTTGACGTCCTGAACATACAGAAAAGCTCTCGCATCAAAATCGAGTAGGACAAGTTCCGGTCATATTAATATACTCGATGCTTATGTAACAGTCTGCGGTCACCCCGAGTCCTCGACGCTCGTATTACTGTTGGAAAGTAGGGTGTATTGATCAAGTCATTCCTCTTCCCTTCTCTTCTCTTCCAGCCCAGCCCTCTTCTAGGCCAAGGCTATTCCTAGTCTGCCATAAAATAGCAAAGGTTTGGCGATTACAGAGTACTTGCCCAGTCATTCTAAGGTAGATACATAATATTATCCAACACGTATGATCTTGTCCCTTCTCTCATGCCAGAGGCTGAGGATTACTCATCAATTCAAGACATGCGACAGACCTGGAAACATAACATCTATTTCCGTAGTTCAGCTGTTTCGTGAAACAGCTGAAGATCTGAAACAATCTCATCCTGTCTTTGAATATGTCCGGGACATGAGCAAACCTTTCTCGGGCTATTATTTTTCCCACCGATATTGACCTGGCACTTCTTCAAACCTTGACCAACAAATAAATGGATCTCGTTGGTGCAGGACCAACAGACCTGGTCCTTCAGGTGGTAGTGCATCCTGAAATTTCACGAGTCATGATACGATATCTATTCGAAACAAAGCTTACGTTGTGGACTTAAGCTTCTCATTGGCTTTGATTCTTACGAGTCCGCATATCATAAGAAATGAATCTATAACCCTCGTAATATGCTTATTCTGATCCATAGTAGTACAGGTTAGCTAATTAAACATTACCAAGTATCTTTATGTAGATTTGCTCAGCGTCAATGGTTCCACTATCAAACCAGACCGGAAGCTCCAGCTAGTCCAAGCGTTGAATTGCTGACGCCAAGACGCTAACGAAACAAAGCATCTAGATGTATTTGTTTGTGATCTATCAGACATGACTTTTGCAACTATTGCAAGGTCCTCGTCTAAACTCTCAAGTCTATGGTGCCGATAAGATATTCTCTCAAGTTGACCACCAGAGTCTGTCTTCCGTTGCTTAAAACTGAAAGTCTCAAGCCTGACGTCCTGAATAATGAACTTGGCGTTTAGAAGAGATCTCCTGATTGCCAGCAGGGTTTTCGATCCATCTGAGGCCTAAAACACCAGTATCTTGGCGCAATCTCCCTATTACAATGCACTCTGAGGAGTCATTCCCACACCAGGTATCTCAGAACTATTTAATGGGAGAAGCTGTCAGCGTAAGTGTTTCTCGTAGCATCAGTTTCATTCTTTTCTTATATTCACTCGCTTCTACGTTGCCTTTGACAGGTAATCAGTTTGTATCCTTTCGTCTTTCAAATACGGATCCCCTTTACCAATTCACTTTATATCTCAACCTTTTACAACAGCACCATCATGGCCCGATCCCTCATCATTGGCACTGCACTTCTGGCTTCCAAAGCAGCTGCTCATGGGTACCTCAACACCTTTACCCTGGACGACGTTGATTACGAAGGGTTCAGCCGCTGGAACCCATCCCCAGACCCCAACGCCATTGGATGGAGCTTCACCACCGAAGACGAAGGTCCTGAGATGGACCTTTCAAGCTCCGACTTTGTTTGCCGTCGACAGTCAGAGGCTTCTGCCAACTACGGCAAGATCAAAGCCGGCGGAACCGCTTCGTTCTTCTGGACTTCAGATGATAAGGTCATCAACCCCAACGGCTGGGCCGAGTCTCATCGTGGCCCTGTCATCACCTACATTGCGCCCTGCAACGGCGACTGTGCTTCGGTAGATAAGACGCAGCTTAAGTGGACAAAGATTGCAGAAGAAGGTGTTATCTCCGGACCCGCCAATACTCAAGGTGTCTGGGCTACCGATAAGCTTCGTCAGAATGGAGGCGTCAACTCTGCTACTATCCCTGCATCCGTAGCTCCCGGAAGATACGTCGTTCGAAACGAGCTCATTGCACTACATCGTGCCCATATTCCAGAGCCTGAGTTCTACATGCAGTGTGGTAACATTGAAGTCACTGGTTCCGGTACTGATGACCTGTCTGGCTCTGGTGTAGTTGCTTCTCAGCTGTACAGCACCTCCGACAAGCAGCTGTTTGGCTTCTCTGTGTACGATAACCGTGGAGAGGACTGGAAGATTCCTGGTCCCCCTCTCTACAGTGGTGGAGTAGCCTCCAAGGGAACTTCTGGAAAGTCTAGGCTTGCAGTCAAGTATCACAGCTAAGGCAGGACAAGGCTTGATGCTTTAGCTAGTCCAGGACATGGATGGAAGTCTTCTGGAATGAAGGGTGTCTTGGAATAGTCCCACAGCAACTCTTCTTTCTGATTGGTTCTGGTATGGAACAGTCCTAGAACAATACGAAGTCACGTCACTAGAAAGCTAAAGTCTTGGTTTAATAAAGGTTGGTTGCATAAACTCTAAAAGCTCCATCAGTGTCTCAGCTTGAAACCTCAATAAGCTCCGAGACAGAACCATATTAAGCGAAAGCTTATGAGGTTAAGAGCTCGTTCGTAAACAACATCTCTACCCCATTTTGTCATCCTGCCATACTTTTACCTTGATCCACATCTTCCACTTCATTACAATCACTACCCAGAATAGCAACAGACTGAAATCGTCATGGACTCGTCGCCAGCAAAGGTCATCTTCTTCGACCTTGACAACACACATTTTGACCATGCCCATTCCATTCGACACGCCATTTCTGCCGTACAGGCCAAGTATGCACCTCTTGCAGCAACAAACCTTGACCAGCTTGTGGAACAGTACAATGTCGCTCTGCAGCAGGCATATGACGATTATCTGGATAAAAAGATCACATATCAAGAGGCGGACGCTCAGAAGATTCGAATTTTCTTCCAAATATTAGCTCTCCCAGAGCCCAGCATCGAAGAGATCAGAGAGTTTCGTGCAACATACAAGCGAGTATACAGAGAGAGCCGGACAGCGACACCGGGGTCGATAGAGGTTCTGAGCCAGCTACGCCAACATGGATATCAAATTGCCATCATCACCAACGGCCAGACTCAAGACCAGTCAGACAAAGCCAAGGCCATTGGGGTCTTCCATCTTGTCGACCGGATCATTACTTCCGAGGAGGTTGGACATCGCAAGCCGGACTATCGTGTATTTCAATACGCAATTGACCATTTCAACGCCTCTACACACACGATATACATGGTGGGCGACTCCCTAGACGCAGATGTCAAAGGTGCACTGGATTCCCAGTTGAATCCCATTCTGTATGCACCCAATCATCAAGAGTCCCATCAACTTCTCTATGGACAGACAGTGCCTGTCATTAGCCATATGACACAGCTGCTGCATCATCTAGGTATTTCCTAGGCGCCATGTTTTTAAGCAGTTCATCACCAGAATATGCAAGAGATGTCTTCTTTTGGATAAATAAATTACCTTCCTCCATTATCCATCCTGTTCCGAGTGTCCCAAATGACGTGAACCTTCGAGAAAAGCTTCAAGGTACACCAGCAGCGTAATGGTCGTAAATTTTGCAAGAGAAATGAAGAGAGCATGGGGCCTGCTCAAGTACTCAAGCACGCTTATACATCCCTATCAAGGATAGTGATAGCCTTGCAGTGATAGACGCTTACTCGTGGAGCCAGTTGAATCCGTCCTATCTCATTAGGCCCCAGAAAGAATCATGGTCAAACAGCGCAACCATCCTAGGCACAATATTACAAGCCAGCTCCCATCGCAACGTGTCCGCATGTGTCGAGAACTTTAGCACTGGGCCGACCTTTGGGCCTCTGTAGATCCTCTCTGCGTCGCTCATTGCCATGGGCCACAAGTTTTGGGGAAAAGCGCTCTGCGTGATCAACATTGCGCCCAGCTCGTCCCATACCAGACTTCCTAGTATTCGCAACATTCCTCGATAGCCCGGTGATTCAACATTCTCCTCCTCAGATGCTTTGTAGTCCACGTCGACGGCGAGGACAAACTTTCCGTCCTTCTCGGCTGGTTCGAGGTATGATTTGATTGTAGCCTCGTCGATGGCAAGGAACACTCGCGGATGCACTGGAAGCTTTGATAGTGTCTCAAAATGCCTGGGAAAAGTTAGTTCACATAGATTTATTCCATCTCGTGCAACATGCCTTCTAGCCGCTTCAATATCATCATCTGCAATCTCATGCTCTCGTCCATCTATCCAGTGTATCTTGCAAGCTTCTCGGATGTCGTCAATACCAGTCTTGTCCCGGCCCCAATCTGAGATATCCGCCTCAAATTTTGTCTTGAAGTTATCCCATTTCTCAGAATCGTGTCTATGACACAGTCGATATGCCACAAACCCCAATCGATAGTTCGATCTCTGCCGAACATATTCTATCCAAGGATCTGGGCTCGGAAGTTTAGGAAGACCCCGAAGCTCTTGTCGAGCTTGTGTCTGCGCATCAATCTGGCTCAGCACCGTAATAAGCATGTTCGCAGGGTCGGTGACTGGTACAGAAGAGTCGAGCATACGAAAGTCGTGCCGCTCATGACTATCGTACTCCTCCTTTCGGTGTAGGAATCTGAGGCGCTTGCCATAGTCGGACGCTCGCATGTTCAGATTGGCCGACCAACTTATGGGGAATTCACGAAAACCTCCACTATGCGCTGCTGTCAAGGGCTTATCATCCTGGGCTGGAAGACTGTCGCCCTTGTACCCATCCGTGGGCAGGAAGATCATGTAGTCCGCTTGTGCCGCGTTCTCAGTGAGGTCGTGAAGCTTGTTGGTCAACTCCCACTGTTTATCGTCATAATGGCTTGGATCAGTTGGGTAGTGTCTGGCGAGCTCTTGCACAATTGGATCTCGGAGACGGTCAACGTGCTCAATGGCCCAGCGATGAGCATTATCACATATCGAGTCGTAGTGTGCTCTGATGTATTCATACCACAGGCTGGTGACCGAGACTTGCTGGTAGACTCCATCTGTCGAATCCAATCTCCTCTGAGCATTTATCGCATGCTCGAAAACTTTCAGATGGTTCCATATCAGGTTGAAGGTTGTTCGCAAAGCAGCCTTTATGCCCTTGCTATTCAAGTATAGAAACACTTCAATGACTGCCACAATGTAGCGACAGGCTAAGCGGAAATTCTTGGGGTCGTCGAGTTCCAACTCTTTCCAGCGCCTCTCTGATAAGGGCGGCATGCCCTCCCATAACCGCGATTTCATTGCATGGAGCTCCTTAGCAATCGGGCATAGTCGTGAAGGATCCTCGAAAGAACCAATTCGGATCCCGACCAGCTCGGCAATGGATCTCGCCTGCTGGTTATACGGAGCAGGAGCCCACTCAGAGGGAGACCTGACGATGTTCTTGGATTCCTCAACGGTGAGGAGAGGCTGGGATGTCTTGAGGTCTCCAGGAAGGTCTCCAGTTGTCAAGAACTCGAGGAAATGCGGAATTGTCTGAGGCTCTAGAATCCGATCTGTGATCCATAACCGAACTTTCTTGCCAGGCTGCGGACCGGCCATGAGATGCCTGACACCGAGTGGAATATTACCACGTTGAATACCTGCCTGTCGAAGAGGTGCTGTGAAGGGCGTGCCATTTTCACTAAAGGCCATATCGGCCCTAAGTAGCCTTTCTGCACGGCTCGACATGATGGGCTTTGCTGTTTTTGTGCTTGTTTAAAAAAAATTCGACTGGGGCTATAGGTAAATTTCAGTAATGATCGCTACTATGTAGATACAAAAGGGGGAGGCTTTTTCTAAATAGTTTCGCGGCTAAGAGATTAACGCCCATTTTTGGTTAAAGCCAGACCCGCAATTTCAGGCAATCATACGGTCAGTTTCTTCGCTTATCATGTCAAAGACTGACTCAGCCAAATCAATTAATTCTCTCTTGCTTATCAGTTATTTACAAAGTCACAACAAGTCAACAATTCCATGCAAGCATCCAACGATAATCTAACAGTAAAGGAATTCTACGCCTTGGCAGGCTTGATGGACTGAGGGTTTCGGAAGATATTCTTAGGGTCATAAGTTGCCTTTGTCTTCTCCAGTCTGGCCAAGTTGGAGCCCCAGTACATCTCAGTAGCCCTGTCGCCCTTGAGCTGCGAGTCGGGATAGTTGACATACATGCCCCAAGACCCGTCCTTGAGTTTGCTGGAGATGCTCTGGCGCAGGCCCTTGATCAGGGTGAAGCCATCCGAGGGGTACTTTGCGCTCAGGGCCACGCTGTCGTAGAACTGGAAGAGAAGAAGCTTGTCACGATGGACATAGGCCGTGTCACCGGGCTTAGGCTTGCTTACGGCCGAGTGTTGACCGCCGATGATGTCCATCTGAAGCCACCACGAGTGGCTGGTGCTCTGGCCTTTAGTGGAGATGTAGTCGACAAATGACTGGAACTCGCCGAGAGTGAGTTCGGGGGCTGTCAAGCTCGTGGCGTAGAAGTTGTCATGCTGCTTGATGTAAGCCTTCATTCTCTTGAAAGAATACGCGTCTGTCTTTACTTACAGCACTGTATGAGGCACTCGTGGGGTTGATTGGAACATTACCAGCGTAGTAGGTGATTAGTTGGATCCAATCCACAGTTTTGGCGCTGAGCTGGACGTTGAGCTTGGTGAGCAGAGGCTGAAGTGTCTTGCGAAGACCCGCCTCGTCGCCGACATAGGCACCGCTGATGGTGTATCCGTCCTTGGATATCGTCGTCTGCATGGTCATCTCGGCTGGCATCGTCTTGCCAATCTCTTGGATATACAGAAGGCTTCTTGGGGCGGAGTTGTGATCAAAGTTGGGATTGATGGTAAAGTAGGTCATCTGTTCTGGTGCGGCAAAGGTGTTGAACTCGAGCTCTACCACGACGCCAAAGGAAGAACCGGCACCACGTATGGCCCAGAAGAGGTCTGTGTTCTCTGTGCTGGAGCAGTGCACGACTTTACCAGTTGGAAGGACAACGGTAGCGCCCTTGATCCAATCCAGGGTCAGTCCGTACTTGCGAGCGACTACACCCCAGCCGCCGTGCAGGGCATGACCAGCGATGCCAACTCTGCCCTTTGTCAGCATCCATCGTACTGCATGTTCTTGAGATGATATTCTATTTACCCAGGGCATGAGCCATGAGCAAGCGCTCGTTTCCCCTGGTTATACAGCTCGGTCGCCACATGTCCGAGCCTAGCACCAGGCTGTATCTTGGCAGTCCCATCAGCAGCCAACTTGACGCTATACAAGCGATCGAGCTCAATCATGAGATGGCCATCCTCTCCACCGAAGCCCAGAGATGTATAGCTGTGTCCTCCACTCTTGGCATTCACGGCGACGCCATGCTTGGAGCCGCAAGCGACAGCAGCGGAAACCTGAGCGACGGTCTCAGGGACGGCGATAGCGGCTGGTTCGAATTGGAGTCTGACGTTGTATGTCGAGCCATCCTGCTTCCAAGCTTGGCTGTCTTTGGTGTCGATGGGGACTTTAGCTTGGGTGAGACAGCTGGTGACGGCGTCTCGCTTTGAAGGGATAGCCGAAGATTCCGAAGCCTGGACAATGATGCCAATAAGCAAGGACTGTATAGTATTGAAACGCATAGTCAATATATTAAAACAGGGGCACGAATAAAAGATGGAATAGAATGGAATCGATAGAGACTAGACACGGGATGCGGACCGTTATTTGAATCGAATAGCAACAAGCTTTAGGGATCTTCATCTCACGGGAGCACCGGCCTGGCCTCAGCATCTTCGTTTCCGTTAGTTGACGAGACGAGCCAATGATGAACTACGTAACAAGGTTTTTAGACTTTTGTTGCTTTCGGCTCGAGTTTCAACTTGATGATGGATGGCAGATCCCTTCTAGCACTGGCTGGCTCATTGTTTGACAGGGCTATAAGCTTTTCAGGTCTAGAAGCTTTCCAACAATGCAACGTTGATCCCCAACTTCCCTGCTAGTGCCTGCAGAGGCTCGCCTTTTCTATATTTAACTCGGCTAATGCCAAATCAAAGTTCTCTGTGATGTCATGCGCCGGCAGATTATTCCGAACACTTACGGCCACAGCTGCTGACTTGAGAAATGCTAGCTGACGAACGGATCTCTTCATGATCCACAACTATGCCATAACAGTTAAGCGTGTACAGACTTGGCGGGGTTTTCGATACGATGGACTAACAAACAAACCGACTGGTTTCTTCAGTCTTTGTGACTGCTACCCGTCCATATCAGTTTCTACTCTGGTCATGTATTCCGTTGACATTTGATTGAGACAATTTCAACTTTCAGATGTCTCAATGTTACATTTGGAATGGCGGAAAAATCTCCACGAAAAATTCGAAATTAATGCTCGTGGAGTCGATGCTACATCAACTTGAGGCAACCGTTGCCAGTACACGTCAGACACTGATCGTTCGCAAGATAGATCATCAACAAGTAAACATAGCCAACAGCATACCTGCCATTTCTTGTTATTTGGTAGCTTGATCTCGAGAATAATTACCAATCAAGTTTAGGGTAGGTAGTCAGCAAGCACCTCGGTTATCCCACTTTTTAGTAATCTGGGATCACGGGACGAAATCTGCTTAATAATAGGCGTGAGTGGCTGAATGATCAGGAGATGCAATGAATAAATATCCCCGTACTCGGCAATATCCCTTGCAAGATCCCAAGAGCCTCAGATACCACCCTGATCAACTGTTTATTCTTACACCAACTGTCCAAGATACATAATACTACCATGGGTGACCCTTCAGTCTACACCTTCCCCTCTCCCTTGGCCGGGTATGAGGATGCTCCGCCGCTGCCAGAGGAGAAAGCAGAGGATGGGAAGAGCTACATCAATCCACCCACCGAGAAGCTGAGTGAGGCATATGACAAGTTCATAGCCCCCCTTGACCAGGGTAGAAGGGGCGGTTTGTATGTCACCTCTCAGTCAGCTTACGTTGGAGAACTGCAGCTGATGAGTGAGCAACCGCAGTGACGTCCACATCTATTATCTCCAAACAAACGAGAAGCAGAAGAAGTACGCTTACGAGCTATGGCAGCGTATTCGGAGAGAGTGTAAGCTCCATAATGCAAGACAATGCTGGCTGACAGCTAACACCTCACCTAGTTCCCGAACTACGAATTTACCGGTTCTGGGACCGACCAGTCGGACCACACCCGATTGCAATGTTTGAAGTAAACATCTTCACTCCCGCCCAATTTGGCGCTTTCATCTCATGGCTCGCTATCTGGCGTGGTCCGCTGTCTGCGCTTATTCACCCCAATGTCGTGCCCGATGAGGGCGTGGACCGTCACGCATCGGAGAAGAGGGATCATTTGGAGAGAGGCATATGGATGGGCGAAAGACTTCCACTAGATCTTAGTGGATTTAACCCCAATTCATAGATTGGCTAGATTACAACAACATTATCGATTTATCCATGAGCAGTCATGTCTATTCTAATATTTGTACCGACTTGCATTGTATCATTAGATGAATGAGTCTTCAAAAATAGGCGTATACAACATGACCCTAGCTTCCGTCGCTCAACCCAGAACTGATGGAGCAACATACAAACACGATCCTAACCTGAGCACTGAAAGAGCAAGTTGACTACCAACCCCAAGATTTTATTGACACCACTCACTCGTGGAAACCCTCGCCGTTGCAGAAGGGAATGGGGTAGTCCTTGCTGCTGCAGAGTCGAATGACACCCTTGACCCATTCAAGATTACCGTATGACTGGCTCTCGTAAGTGTCAGACACAAAGGGTGTAATGTCGGGGCTATCAGTGCAGCCGCTGAGATAGTTGCCCTCGACACGGCGCACATAAGGCTGGCTGACAATGATTCCATGGTGACCCTTGGGTACTTCGAAAGAAAGCGCCTGCTGCTGGTCTGAAGTCCAAGATTGCGCGTAGTCGACTCTCATTGTAAGACCAAGGATGTCCTCAACCAGAGAAACGTCGAGAGAGGCGCCAACGGTAACCTGGTTGCTGATGGAGTAGCCAGTGGACAAACGGACGTTACCGATCGCGCCGCCGAGGCTGCTGGCGACAGCGGACATGGGAACGTCCCAGTTGAGGAACTTTTTATCAGAAAGGACCTGGACTTCGGTGCTTTCCTCGCATCCGCGACGCTTGAGGCCTCTCTTGGAGGTGGCTGAGCGCTTTGCCATGGCGGGAGCAGTCTCGAGGGCGTGAAAGTCGGCGGCTTTCATGACCTGCGAAGTGCCATCGGTCTTGAGAACGATGACATCGTCTGGCGAGAGCATCTTTTTGGTGGCAGCAGCCTGAGAGACAGAGACCAGGCTGATGAGGGTCAAGAGAGTGGAAGGGATCATGATGGGCGAATCCAAAGATGAAGTTGCTTGTGATTATTGAGTGATGAACACTACTGAGAACAGCGTGCAAACGAGTGGATGGTAATGACCGTAGTAGAATGAGTGAATGAGGATCAAAGAACGAACGAGAGACAAAGAGTTGTGAGTGTCTGAGTTGAATCTCATCAACTTGGGTCAACTTGGGCCTCTTTTATCTTTAAGCTATAACTAAGCATATCTCGATAGTCTCAGTTATCGGTCTGATGTAACCTCATTCATGTCAGGGTCCATTCAAGCTGATAAGGGCATACGTAAGCCCAGATGAAACCTCAAAGCAAAGAAATCCCTAATCTCCATTCCCAATGTAATCACGTTATGTAACTCTGGCAGTTTGACTGGTCAAGTGCCAGAGCGGGATATACGACTCCCGTCGGCCAGCCCGCACGGAAGAAGATCTTCCGAAGGTTTGGATTCCCTCGTCCCATATCGAGCTGCCATTTGGGGATCTATCAGGTTGATTTAGAGTTTTGGGGGTTGTTTCATAAGAAGATTCACCCCATATACGACTTTGCCGAGGCCAGGATAAATGATGTAAAACGGTCAAGATTGGACGGTAGGGCGGATAGATCCACTATCAGATTTGTAAGAACCCGATATGGAATGGCCTTTGAAACCCATTCGTCAGCTGTGACGCCTTCAATGCGTTTCAGGTGCCTATAACATGCGAATTACTATCATTGCCGAGGGTCATCGCATAAGTCAATGCCAGATGATTGAGCGTGGGGGAACTCGGAGAAAGCCGTCTGAGTCGGGATGACAGGTATGTAACGTCTTGAGCTTCTCCTATAAGTTGAAGCTCCTCTGCTTATGGCTGCTCAACAACCACTCGAGGATAGTAGTTGCCTTGCCTTTCATTCTTTGGACTTTTCTCTGAACTGACTTTCAATCGTTCAGTCATTCAGCCACTCACTCGTTTACTCTTGTAATCAATCATCTTGTATCCTTTCAATTGTTGTCACCCACCTTCGTCTACTCAATCATCAAGACTTTTCACCATGTTGGCCAAAGCATTCGGTACATTCTTTCTCCTCACTCTCGCGTAAGTATCACCGAACTAGTTGAATCAAAACAAGACTGACGAAACCATAGTGCGGCGGACCTTCACGACAGCTGCACCTGTCACAACGGCGACAGCTACAACTGGCGTCTTACCACAAACGCCTGCGCCGATTACAATGGCTCAGGCTACAAGGTATGAGTCGCACTCTCAGCAAAGTATTGACTCAACTAACTGATTGGTAGTGGGGTGGTTCCGCTTACGACACTCCATCCGGTCGAGTAAGTCCCCATTTCTCACACGAGATTACCCTCATTCCTAACGAGTTTCTAGTGTGTCCAGGCGTCAGCTGAAGCCAAGCTCGCTGGAAAGGAGTGGGAGGCAGCCTGCAGAAAGATTGCCGAGGCTGGGTTCCAGTGTGCTGATGGGAAGGGAACTTGCTATGCCAACCCCAAGGAGGTTCGTGGCAGGTGTTAGGTAGGACGATGGACTTGAGGTTTTGTGTTGTATGTCTAGGAACGGGTCTGGAGCGTACTTGTCCGGAATCTGTTAGAGTCACAAGAACCTAGATCTCTATAGTACGAAGGAGCCAATTGAGGAGGACATCCATCGCATGCAAAATGGACCAGTTTTTGTGTCCCTAGTTTCTCGATAAATAAGCGACTTATGACAATTTCAATCCTGAATTAGAAAAGAAACCCAGGCAGCCTCACTTTCGCTATTCTCCATCTTACAAATTGCGATATTGTGGATAGGTTAATCAGGCATGGCAGTTCAATAAACGGCATTATGTATATACGTATCTTTCCTCTGTAGTCTAAGTTGTAAGCCTTGGCATTGCCTATCTTAAGGTTAGACGCCAAGTGACATATAGAGCGCTAATCAGGTCATAACAAGCATTAAAATCAGTATTTAA
>JAJJWO010000755.1:0-29549 GCA_021655895.1 Fusarium sp. NRRL 66739 | reverse complement strand
AGGAGGAGGAGGATAGAGCCGGGTATATATAAAGTAAAAGGGGAAAAACAAAACCAAGTTGCTTAAAGCTAATGTCAAGATGAATAGGTACCTATGTAACCAGACAAAAGCTTGCGGAGCTTCGAGGTAGAAGGGTATGGTATGTATGTAACCGAGGCAAAGAAAAGCAAAGACAGCAAGGCAAGGCAAGGCAAGGCAAGGCAAGGCAAAGCAAGTTATCCGTAGAGCTTGCTTGACTACTCCGTAACTATCCACTCACACGACCTCATCGACATCGTAACCGCATCCACGTCTGGGGGCGGATGGAGACCCGATGTGGATTGCTGGTGGGTGCAGACGACCAAACCCCAAAATCAGCGCATCTTGTGAGGGTGATTGCCTGACGTTTGAGACATTGTCCATGACGGGAAGACGCTGGAACACTATCCGTAGCGTTATTTCCCTCTGTCCATGCCCAATCAAGACAGGCCGCGCCCATGTTCGGGGAACGTGGAGAGCGTGGGTGGGCAGCATGGGGGAGCATGGGTGCTCCAAAAAGTGTGGGCTGAAGATGGAATGGGGGAGACTTTGGGGATTTCAGGCCCGGAACCGGGACCCCGGGAGTCAGGCTCAGCGAAGTATGACCAACAAACAGCTGAGCTCAGGGTAATTTGCATATCCTGGCAGCCTGGTTCGTTGCTTCGGCTGCCTTGTCCGAAGATATCTCGGAGCCTCCCCCCGAAACTCGACAATTGTCAAGGTCTTCCGAACTCGGTGATAAAACACCGCTTTTCGGCTCTTCCAAGCATTGCTCATCTCTAAAGACAAGAACGGCCGTTCAAGATGGAGATCAATGTCTAGAAAAGCATGTGTATGTAATAGATTGAACCAAGAATGGGTCTTGCGTAACAAGGGGACAGGGTAGGGCGTGTTGCAGCAGCGCTAAAAGGATGCAAAAGGGCTTGAGCGAGCGGCTGGTAACGGTGTATCGGCTTTCTGTTTCTGCTCTCTCTCATCTTTCTTCTTGTGTCTTTGCATTGTCCCTCATGGAAACACTTGCTCCCATTTTCTCAGACCGGACCGGCCATGCACACCGACAGATGCTCTATTTCAAGTAGAAGATATGCATAATTGGCAGGGATAGTGTAAGAAGCCGGCAATTCTTGCAACACCCACAATGAAAACTCGAGAAACGTACCTGAAAAGGCGGGGGTTGACCAAGAACTCGCCCAACGTTGACCGCTGTTGTCAGATTTGGTGCCTTGGTTGTTTTCGGCTCCAACAGCCAATCTCGACAAGTTTGATGGTGGCTGACATCGTAGCGTCTGTCCGAGGCGGACCGATGACACGGAAGTGCGACGTGCTAACATGCCGGGCAAGCTACGTTTTCCCGGCGCCGGGAGTTGTGGAGGCGTGGAGCTCGGAGGCGGAACAGATATAGGTAGTAGACGGCAGTTGAATGACTGACGATGCGGCTCGAGATGTGATAGAAAGACAAGAGATCGATGTCAGAAAGCGAGAGCTGGAAAATAGGGGTCCAGCAAGGAAGCGAAGGTGACTCCGTTGCCTAGCCAGATTATCGGAGTAGATCTCAAAGCCTTAGTTCGTCTTGTCTCGTCTCGCTTACTCCCGCGGAGGTGAGTAATGAATGATGACTGGATATTGGAGGCGATATCGCAAGGCGTAATAGATCCGATGCCGCGATAACCTCGACAAAAGGCTGAGAGCACGGCGGGATTCGGCGTGATACGAAGGAAATAAGTAGGATATGCAAAAGAGGGGGAAAAGGATGCGATCTTTTTAGGGTTATAGGATTCGAGTTGTTGTATCTCAGCGAGTGTGCCACGAGGCGCACCTATTGTAGCTCCGAGACAACTTTTCCACGAATCGTTAGGTAGGTGCGTCGTTGCTTTTTATTATACCGCCTGCCGCCGCAGACGGGTACCAGTCTCTTATCGTATGTCCTAGGTAGTATGCTGTGCGACTGAAAAGCCCGGTATCGGGCTCTGATTTAAATTAACTCGTGCTGTGCAGCTATGTTCCTGATGTCGCGATAACTAAGATAGTATCTATGGAGCTTCTCATTGGCCGATCTAATCAACGATACAAGCTCTCGGTGAGACTCTCACCGACGGAGGGAACGGGCGGCTGCACGGCTCTATGTTTCCCCGCACTCCGACCAACGTCCATGTACCCGTAAATTTCCTACGTACGTTAGTATCCCAGCGCTTGAGGTGTAGCAGATTCAAGCCATTTGATCCGCGTCTATCAACATGGCAAAAAAGGGTATGCCCATCTCCAGCAACCTATCGTGAGGATTTCCATTGACGCAGTTTCTCTCTCACAGCCAAGGCTCGTCTGGTGCATGTGCGCCTAATCTCCATGGCCATGACCGGCTTCTTCTACACCTTCAAGCGCCCGAGAACCTCACCCATGATGAGCATGTTAAAATATGATCCCATCGGTACGAATATAAACGGTCCGTCAGTATACAACATCAGCTAATAGGACGAATCTCAGTGCGTAAGAAGGTCCTCTTCCTCGAGTCCAAAAAGAGGAAATAAAAGCCGACCCAGTCTCGTTCGACGATACATCACCAAAACAAGAAATTCCACAATTGGACCTCTTGTACGAGCCAGAAACAGCTCAAATACCAGCCGAAGCCAAGTCTGCGCCATGTAACACTATACGAATGAGCATTGTTGGAGTTTGGGCCTTGGGATCCTCGCTCTTCGAGATACGAGTAGACATGTACAACATAAATCACAATATTATCCTCACGATATGGCTCAACGACATGCCACGAAATCAATCGACCAGGAATCTTTTAGTGCTGTGCATTCTGTGTTGATTAACCATGTCTGCTTGGTGTAGATACAAATGATTGTCAGCAAATCGTCGTTTTGGCTTCGTTCACAAATTGTCGCCTCCAAATCGCCAAAACCTCGATTATAATTGATTCCCTTCGATGATTACCCCTTCAGTCATTGATTGATCCATAAGATTGATGTGGGTATGTATGTTCGAGTATTGCTCAGGTAACTTGAAGAGTGCTGTGCAGTCACTGGCTCTTCATGTTTCAGCCTCTTCTTTGTTACTCAAACTGTCAGTTATATATGCTGGTCGCATTACTGCGTCAATGGGGGTTTCGGATAACATGTCGTGTTCGAGATAGCTGCGGTATATGGACGTCTTGCTGGACCACATGTTCAGCGTCAACCTGTTCTTCTTCTAACTTGATCCGCTTGGAGGTAGACGCAGCTTCATCTGCTTCACCAATGGAAGTGATACCGTGTTTTTTGCTCAGCGTGGCATCATCCTTACCATTTGATAGAATTCCTCTTGTAAAGTCATCTACCGTAGGGAATCCCCAGTCTGGACGTCTTGACTTCGGCCGAATCAAACTAGAGCGAATCTGCTCAACCATTTCTGGATTGGTATAGCCTGCGGTCGAACTGACTTTGGGCACCACAGGCCTGTTATATTGGCTATGATTTACTGATGCTCTTCTGGGCTCGGACTCTTGCGACGAAGATACCGATAGTCGTAGGATCGATCGCGGGATAGAGGCTTCTCGACGTCTGGCTTGTTCTTGCGCAATCGAGGGCGGAGGAGCCGGCGAGGAGGCTTCCATTGCAGGGCTGGCAACAACAACTTTGCGGCGAAAGCGCTCCCCTTGGGAATGAATGTCAAGAGTAGAGAGGTCACTGAGACCGGTTGAACAATCTGCACCAGTGCTTTGAGTCTGTGCCGAGGCCAGAGTCTCTTCTGATTTTCCATCAAAGTAACCTGACTCCGTGCCATCATCACTCATCTGTGAGTTGTGGGAGCCGATAGTATGAAACCTGGTACCCAACTGTTCGCTGACCCAAGCATGCTCCTTTCTCAAGTATGCTGTGGTAGACTGCATCATCTGGTTAAGATCAACCATTTTGTTGAATGCTGTATTCAAAGTTTCCGCGCGAGGCATGCGCTCACTTATGCCTTCTAGTTGGCTCTTCAATGTCTCAATAGCCCTGAGGTCCTCGTGTTGTCGCTGACAAAGTTCGTTATTTGCCCCAGCGTCACCCTTCAGCCTAGCGAGTTGTTCTTGCAGATCACCAGTCTTTTTACGTTCTTCCGCCAGTGTCTCACGTAACAGCTGGGATCCTGGATCACTCGACGGCATACCTCCAAGTTGCATCTTGACTTGGTGAATTTGTGCCTCGAGTAAATTGCGGGTGGTTTCAGACCTCCGAAGGTCCTTCTTAGACGTAGTCTTCTCCCCCTGGAAATTCTCCTCGAGAGTGGTTCTGATCTCGTGAATAGCTTTCTGCAAATGCTCTTTGGCTTTTACGTCATTTTCCAGCATGGATGTTCTCATAACGTCGAGCTTCTTAGCCCATTCCCTGGAAATATGGCGCAACGTTTCTTCGAGTGCGTTAATCTTCGATTCCCGGTCTTTAAGTTGATCAAGGACCTGATTGCTGAAGTGGCTCTGGAGACCTTCCTGCCAGGCCGAATGGCTTCTGGCAAACTCGGCCAAGTCTTTCTTCGTTTCGTTGCAGGTCTTACTCGTTTCGAGCGTTCTCGCAGAAATATCTCCGAGATGATCGACAAGAACTTGTCGAGTATCCTCACGCCACTGTTGATCTCGAGCTCGAATGTTCTGTTGTTCAATCATGTGGTCATTCAGCTTCTCGAACTGGCTCCTGACGGTGTCTTGTAGAGATGAGGCTGCTTGTTCCGCTTTTGTCTGAGAGGAGACAACATTGTTGATTTCGTTCATCAGACTAAAAGACTTAGTTTACGAGCATAGGTATAAGTGAAACAAGTTCATACCGGGAAACAATATTGGATTCTAATTTATCCACGATTGTCTTGACCGCATCACTTGTCAGTTGGTCTTCATGGCGTGACTTCAACTGACCAGTTATTGAATCGAGCCTGGGAACTCATTAGAAATGCTAACAAACAGTACGTGCGACTTACTTTGCGGAGAGGGAGTTTGTCATTTCATGCTGCTTTTTGCCCCATTCATCCCGCTTCTCACTGTCCACCTTCAATAATTGGAGATTGGATTGGAGATTCCTGACAATCTCCAGCAAGTTCGATTCACTTTCGAGTCGGGTATGCAGCTCTGTCGCCGAGTCTTTCTCGCGATCAAGCTCCCGTTGTTGATGCTCGAGCTTCGTCTTCAGTTCTAAAATCTGATGGCTTTCTGGAAGACAGGATTAGCCATGACATGTGAAGCGGAAGCATAGAACTCACTCTGCTGGCTTTCTTGCTCTGCCTCAGCTCGATATTTCTCGATGCAGCTCTTGAGCTCTTCCCTTTTCTTGTGGCTAGCTTCTAGTGCTTGCTCAACTGCTTGAGCATCGACTGTACGCCTGTCTTTTTCATTCTGTAGCTCTTCCTTCGTTTTTTGATAAAGGTTACGAGTTCGCGAGAAAAGGTCCTGCTGTTCCATGATAGCCTCGTTGAGTTTGGCTCGGTTCTTACGGTACCTCTCGTGAATTGCCTTTGTATCATTTCGAGATTGGGACAAATCCAAACGGAGCGATTCCACTTCGCTGTGTAACTTCTGCGTCTCTTCTTCTGCCCGAGCACTTTCCTCCTGCAGCTTCTTGCAACGGGCCTCAGACTCTTGTATCAAGGAATCCCTCTGAGATACGAGCTGCTTTGTATGGTCCAATTCTTTCTCTGCGTCGAGGACTTCATCTTCAAGCCGTGCAATCTCTCGATTGGCTTCATCACGTTCAGCCTCGGCGATTTGCATGCATTCGTTCCAGTTTTGAGCCACGTTTTGCATAGCCCTCTTCTTCCGGTTCGGATCACTCTTTAGCCGGGATCGACTTTTGCCGGTTGAAGAGCGTTTCCGGGAGATGTTGCTCGCTCTGGATTGCGAACGATCGCGATCTCCGGTTGGCTCCCTATCATAACCAGATTTTGAAGCTCGTTGACTTGGTCTGTGGCTATGTGAACGACGGTCTTGAGCTCCCCGGTTTCTCGGAGTCTGTGGAGCAGGCCCCTCTAGGTCACCGCATGTGCTCGATGGTGGTGCATGTTGTTTGCTTTGATGAGTACGAGCAATATGTGGAAGTGGCAATTTCAAATCCTCGAATCGCCGTCCTAATTGAACAATGTTAAGAACTGTAGATATTCGAAATAAAATAGGTTCAACTGACCATTATATTGAGCTTGCGAGAGAATATTCTCCTTTCTTGCTACATCTTGAGAGCCTTTGGTCGTGGTAATCGCTTCAATACTTTGCGGAGCACTTGGTGGTGATTTGAGCTTGGCTGATAACACATCCATAGTAGCGAGAGTGAGTAAATCATCGCGAGGTAGCTTTGAGCTGCCAAGATGCTTGACCGAAACACCAGCGCTCTCTGTCTGGATGGGAGCCTCTCCAGGGGATGGCCGGTGAGGGCGATAGATGTCATGGGTAGACGGGCCGGGAACGTTTTGAAGGTGTGAAACGGAAGAGCGTTCCGGAGAAGAGTCCCTTCCAGTCAGTCCAAGCTCAGGTAGGTCCAAAGGCGCTGCAGGACGTCGAAAGACAACAGCATGCTGTTGGTTTAGCGGAGGGTGCTGGTCGAGAATTTCGTTTGGATTGGAAAATAAACGAGAGGTATCTTTGACCTGAGAGTTCTCGGGCTTGGGACGTTGGGAAAATTGACCAGGTCGAGGTGGCTGCTTTTCGCCAAAGCAGAAGCCTTCAGATATGTTCGATATGGAAACTTCTTCCTTAGGCATAGAGAACCGTTTGACTTGTAGCTGAGATGAAGTTGCGTTTGCAATAGCTTGTGAGTCAGGAATAACAGAACTTAGCTTGTCGAAGTCTCTCTCATCCTCAATTTGCCCAAAGGAGGCCATGCTGCTGCCACTGCTCGAAGGATATTGAGTTCTTGAGCCTGGCGAGGCTGCCATTGGACAATTGGGCAGCTGGTAAGCTAGCCAAGCATTGGGATGCCGAGAGTGTCAATACGACCTGAGTCGTGAATGGTGAGAGTGAATGTATATCCTAGTCTCTAGGCCAGGACGAGACGGTGGGAGGATGGTGTAGAGGTCAAGTGGTGAAATGGTTGGACAAATGAGGAGGAGACCTGGGTGGTTTCCGTAGATGCATTCCTTCCTAAACAAGGGTAGCTGTTAAGAAGGAATTATGAGGCGTGGCTTCTAACAGAAGGCTCGCATTGTTAACTCACCATGCGGAAGCTATTGAGGAAGGTGCCACTTCCTTAGTTGCGTCACGCTGAAGATTGGTATGCTATTAGGTACTTGACGTGCTGAGTAGAACCTTAGAGGTTGGCGGGATGTTCCAGAGAAATCGAGTTTGAAGGGAGGGAATTGTGAAATAAATAAATCTACGTTTCTTTGTGAAATGTGTACTAAGTTATATCAACCCAAATCCGTCTTCATCAGAAGAGCTTACATGAACTCGTCACGAAAGTCCAAGTGTGGGCAAGACACCATACCAGCGGCTAAATAATGTAAGCTCTAGACACATGAAAGCACATGTTAGAGAAGATTGTGCTCAAAAACCCGAGCGTCAAGGAGTTGAATGGAAATGGATGAAGCCATATCAAGCCCCGAGTTAGTGGACGAGTTCCTCTGCTGTTGACGTTCCACGACTTGTGAGTAATACCAAGGACAGAATAGGCTATTCATATTAAGGCAATATAGTGTCTTAAGCGCTATGAGTAACACTCCCCCCCAAAAAAGAACCGCTTACCTTCGACAGCGATGCGTCTCTAAAGCTCCTCCAATAATAAGCGTGGTGATATCACGATGGCTAGGAGATGCCCGGATACCCAGTAACTGAGCAGTTTTAGGAAGACCAGTAACAGCTTCTACTGTAACATAAATAAAACTGACATGAATATCCATCATCCTTCGATATAATTTCATGAAAGACAAACCCATCCGTAACTCATCCTCGATGCTTCGCACTGGCGCATATGCCTAATTCAGCAACTAAGCCGTATCGTATCACAGAGTTTCTTTGCTTGGAAAAAGAGTCTTACTAAGCGGTTATCATAAAATCGAGCACCCAGATCAATATCATGACGACAAATGCATATCAAGAGCTAAAAATGACCCCTGGCGCTTGGTGAGAAGCATGTCAGACGCACAGGCCACCGCTACTTTTTACTCTTCCAAATATGGGTGATAACGCAGTGAAACGCATTTCCAACACCCACATGCACTACGACTTAATCCCCAGACTAAGACGGTGTAGAACCAATCCAACGGCTTGTCACTGTGAAAATATTCCCTTGGGCATGAAAAAATATCCCTGCATCAATCACCGTTTGGCGCGTGACGACTAACAAGCGTTGAGGCTGTTGACGGGCGCAGACGCCGTCTCATTGGACGGGACCCCTGTTGAGGCTTTGCCGCTCAGCGCTTCGAGCTCGACCAACACCAATCACAGGGATGGACGTTGCTATATCGCGGTTCCTGTTACTGCACTCGAGTCTCGGCCCTGTGATGAGGATCCAATAACGATTCGTTCTTGACCATTCGGGAGTTGGAAGCCAAGTCGGTATCAAGGGGTGTTTGGACTAGCTACTACGTATGTGGGGGATGAAGAAGCAAGATCCCTTAGATGTAAATACAAGTGGCTGTCCTCGCAACATGGGCGGTACCCTGAGAAAAGTCTAGTCCTTCCATCTCAACTTGGCGGTGTTGTTGCTGTCTTGCAATTCCTAGGTTCTGTGAACCATCTTTGTCTGTTTCTGAGCACTCGACCCTGAACACAAGCAACTTATTCCAACACAATGACTTCCATAAGCAACCCTTTCCCGCTGGCATCGGAGCATTATGAGGACAGCGCCCCAAACACAGAATCTGGTACTGAAGTTGGTGCTTCTGGCGACAGCTCAGGCAACTCCGTCTCCATCTCACAAGGTGGCATGGTTGCCATTATCGTCGTCGTCGTTGTTGTTAGTTTGATTGGCAGTATGTATTGTCCCTACATGACCATCTCTTCGTATGGCCTAACCATGTCTAGTTTCCACAGCCATTCTCTTCTTTACGGCAAAGAAGCGCGAGTGGACAATGCGAGAGACAATCAGAAAGTCGGCTCGCAAGGTTGTTACCGCTCTCACACCTCGACGAACAGAGTTTCCGTCTTCAGTCAAGGACGGATCAGGGCCATCGTCTCGTGCCCGTACACGGATTGATGACGATGTTCCCCCAACACCGAGGATTCGACCTGAGGACCTTGAGAAGGGTCTAGCCCAAGCAAAAGCAAAGCGAAAGGAGAAGAAGTGGGGAAGAAAGTGAGGAGGAAGAGCCGGGAGATGTCATCTCAAGGAATCAAGCTGGTGGTGAAAGTGGATGGCTGGCTGGCAATGGCCGCAGGAGTTCTCAGACACATTGATCGACACATTATTGGTAGTTGTTCTCAAGGTGGTTTCCAAAGGACAGGATCCGGGTATCATCCATGTATAAATAGTAACGTCCACGCATGGGCCGTCTCATCTTTTTTTCCAGGAAGCGAGCAATAACGCCTTTGCTATTTTTGATAATGAATTCCAAGCGCCTGTTTTCCCTTCATCTTTTTATATCCGTCTAAATGTGTTGCCGCTGGCGCTTCGCCGAGCCGCTCCAGTTCGCTTGTCTCGAGGTTCAGCAGGTATTTCTATCTCTCGTTGTCTCTGCTTCTTCCTCGACTCCGGTACGAATGAGACTTGTCGTTCGCCAACAACCTCACCGCGTGCCTTATTGATGCGTCCCGACTTCTGCTGTCTTGAACCAAGTGCCGTGTCCTTGACTGCCCGTCCTTGGTTGCTGGTTGATGACACACGCATTTCAACATCGTCCTTGGGTTTCTTTGGTGCTGGTGCTTGCCTTTCCATATCGTCATCGCTCGACTCATCATCATCAGAGTCCTTGCCTTGATATCGAGCAGGGGCCTTGGGATCAGCGGGTTGGTCCACGACTGTGCTCGGGTTAAGCGCGCGGAACTCTCCAGTCGTCTCGTCCACCTGGAAGGCCTCATCCTCAAACATCTTGCTGAAACGAGAATCGCCCAGAACACCGACCTCGGTGTCGACCTCGGCTCTGTTCTCCTGCTTCTTGAGGATCTTGTCCACCAACTTCTGGTTAACCTTGACCTTCTTGGTGCCTCTGATTCTGCTTGCACGTTCCTTCTCAACCTTCTCCTTGATACGCTTCGTCCTCTCCTCCTCCCAGACATACGGGTTGGCAATCAACCTAGCCTGCTCATATAGCTTGGAGGCCACAAAGTATCCGTGCATGTATGGTCGGAGCAAGTTCGTCTTTCCAATCAGATGAGACAAGCTCAGCTGCTTCAGCTCGGGTAGCGTCAAGAACTTGTAGTTGTCGTAGGTCTCGGTGTGCACCTCTTCCGCCATCTCTTCGACCATATTGTCCAAGAACGAGCACCATTTGGGCGCGGGACCGAGTTGAGGAATAAAGAACGCGTGCTGTTGCTTGCCTTCGTTGGCTGTCATGACCATACCAGTATTCTTGCACCAGGCAACGTCGTTGATATCCACGATAGGCTCCACGGATGTCCATGGATCACCGGTCTGCTCATCCCATAGCTTGATGATTCGTTTGTCAGCAGACAGAATCTTCTTTTCTTGCGATGCGGTTGTCATGTGTATGAGCTTCTGTACAGGGAAACCATATCCTTGATCCTTCTTCATGAGAGGCACAGGTCGTCGTAGATCAAAAATCTGCATCATACCACTGGAAGCGCCGGTAACGATAGAAAGTCCGGAAGGACTGAAGTCAAGTGCTGTGACCTCGCCCTCGTGACCACCCAGCATAGCAACTCTAGACTTGGAACGAGGGTCCCAGAACTCAACAGTACCTATCGAAGTTCCAAAGGCGAGCAGGTTGTGGGTGTTCTCGGCGATCGCGGCGGTGGTGACACTGCCAACCCCAATACCTCCTTGCAAGCCTCCACCCGTCAATTCATCATCGCCACCAACGTCGACCTGATAGGACTTCATGAAGCGCCCTAACTCAAGATTCATTCGGAAGACTTCACCCTTTCCATCGCCATCTAGTCCAACAGCCGGTACAAGAGCCTCGGTAGATTGCCGATCGTAGACAAGGGCCCGACCGTATCTAGGAAGACGGACTTCATAGTGGCAGCCCATGGGAGTGTGGAATTCGAGGCGGCGATCGGTCTGAAGATGAATAGACTTGGAGTAATCGGATGAAAGAAGTTCAAACGAGTGGTTGAGGGAGTTGGTATGGCGGGCGAAAGAAAGCGACAGCTGAGGTAGGTTGTGAACATGAATCTGGGGCTTGTACGTGCCAGTGCTCATGATCCAGTCACCATCCTCACTGACACGAATGCAGTTGCTAGCCTCTTCGAATTCGAAATCTTGGAGAAGCTCGACACGATTTTGGTATTCGGCATCGTCCTTCAGACTTCGCTTGCGGCGGCGCGCAAGCCAGTCAGGAAGCGGTCGAGCTGTGGAAGCACCCGAGATTGTGTATACGGGAACTGTTCCCGGGTTGGAAAGCTTCATGACGGCGGTGTTGTAAGCGAGACGAGCCGCGCGAACAAAAGCTTGGTGTTGTGTTGGACGGAGCAGGGCGGATGCGACCAGGCTTTAGAAAAAAATCAAGGTGAAGAAAAACCGAGCCCCACCTTTCGCGGTGAGCTCGGTGGACCAGCTCGGTGAACAACCCCCGTCCACCGAGGCTTGGTTCCCCGCAGGGTACCAAATTAAATAACCACTTTCAGCAATTTTTAAATTAAAACGGATAATAATAAAATAACGTAAAATAAAATAAATATAATGAAAATTCTATAATATAATAAAAGACTTAAATTTTACTATTATAAGTTTATTTTTTAAGTTTTATTTATAAAGTTATAATAAAAATATTATAAAATTTATATTAAACTGTCTATATTGTAACGGGGTCCTGAAAGCCCCTGGAAGAACCCTCTATAAGACCCCTTAAGTCAGCCTTCTGTAACACTTGAAGAGCTGAAACTGCCTTTTGGTGCAGTGGCTTATGAAGCTAACCCTATTACATATATAATATTTATATAAGTAACTTTAACTTTTAAATAATTTTATATAATTTTCTCTATATTAATATATATTTCCTAGACTTAAGTATATATTTTACAATAATAGAGATTTTAGTAAGAAATCATAGAACCGGTCATTTAATTTGGTACCCACTAGGTTCCTTCCGTTTGAAAGGCCTTACGCCCCTGGTAAATCCGGCCAACAAACCAGGGCACTGACGTCCATCCCGTCCTCTAACATTCCTCTCAACAACCCCCTAAAGGCCGCCTCCAGGCCCTGATAACTCCCCCCAAGTTAATGCGCGAGGACCCTCCATCCATTCTAGGCACCTAGGTAGCTAAGGCCCTGGCTTTTGCGCGATAGCCTCCACTGAATTTCCATTTCCGCCAACGCCTGTTCGCGACAGACATCATCAAAGCCGTATCTCTTTGAGCCAGCTCATCACCAACCTGTTCCATATGCTAAGGCAGCACGACATAGACCGAATGGCCTAGCCCATCTTTTCGAGCATTGTATTTTCAAGAATCATCCGACCGACCGAGCGACTGAAGCTCTCCGTGGTGCCATCCCCGAGCTATTGCTCGGCCCAGCTGTCTCGCTCGTTGAGATGGAGCCCGGGGAGTCGGCGACCCCAACGAGAACAAATTTGACAACGATATTTCGAGGACCTCCGCGTTAGTCCACGATCTGAGTGCGGTAACGGCAACTATTCGAAACGTTGGGCCATCAAAGGCTTGCGCCTGGCCATAGTACGTTGTCGTGCTTCGAGCCGCAATTACGGCTGCGACTTCGGGGCGGCAAGGAGGTTATCGCAATGGAGACCAGCGAATATGAAACCAATACTTTGTCGATAGTAAGTTGCAGAAACTTTATCAAGCTTCCGATATTCTGACTTTCACATCTTTTAGAACAACATCGCGTCCATCGCTTTTCGCATCTACGAGCCGTCCTCCGACCAATCTCATGGCTTCCAATCTACCGCCCTCGAGATCCAAAGCACCCTACGCGATCAAGGGAAACTCGTTTCATATGATGCCGATCGTGTGGGAATATGGACTTTTCAAATCTCAAGCAAGGATGGAGCAAGCAATGCTGTGAACTTTGCTTCGGGTGCCAGTCTCGAAGCTTGCGGCTACACGCTGGGAATGGTAGAGGAGGGCACACTCGAGCCTGTCGCCTTGCAGAAGAGCCGCATCCCCGGAAACACGACTCAAAATGCCCCGATTAATACCCTGTCGACCGGATCACCTGCAGAATCGAGCCAGCGTAACCCGTTGGCCTCACCAACCCAGGCCGCAGGAGGGGGATTGACAGAAGGGGGTTCTCAGCCTTCAGCTCAGACCGCCGAAACTAGAACGACGCAGCCGGTACCGAAGATCATCTACGAACAGTTCATTATCGCAGTTCTTTCTTCAGTATCATTTGCGTTCTGCAGCCAGTCTATGGCGGTTCCTCTCAACTATAGGACGATATTAATCCCACCACTACAAGCCGATGCGAATGAACATGAGAGGGGCTCTTTACAAGCGGACCCCGTTGTTGGCACATTCAAGACTTATCTCACGACCACAGGTTCTCTTGTCATTAGTCTTTATTTCTCCTACTGCAGGAATCTTGCATCAGCTGAGGACACAGTCGCTGGAGATTCAATATCACAGAGCAGCTCAATTCTTGCTGCCCCTTATGGGGTTTTCGCAACGAAGCAAAATTTTGCCAACGGAGAAAACGTGCCAGGAGCGGATCGCAACCTCGCCCAAACGCCAAACACACAGGCCCTGAGTGCCAGGGGCGTTGCAGACACTCATGATTCGCTCTGGAAGCATTCGTGCCTCAAAGCACTGGAGTACTGTGGACTCAACCCATCTAGTTTCAAAGCAAGCCCCTGGATTTATCTTCTCATCTCGAAGCCGATTTCTCAAGATACAGACAGCGATTCAAAACGATCACGCGCAACGGTTCCTTGGCCAGGGACCCTATGCTTCCGGAAGAAGCCCTTGGAGGTGTCCACGACTCACCGCGTAGGTGGCACTATGCTAAGTGGCCACGAGGAATGTCACGACCCCCTGGGTGATGCCCGTGGATGGTTCACCGCTGCATCTGAAAGGGAAGAGAGGATATCTAAACGCAAAGCTGAGCGGGCGCTTGCTGTCCCCAAAGAAGTGAATGGTGGTAATCCCCAAGCTCAAAATCTCACTGCACAGTCTCCTTTAGCGGCACGACGACCCAGCACAGCCGCTGCTGGTATCATGTACCCGACACCCCCTGATGCGATCCAGCAACATCCTGGCGTTACTCCCTCTATCGATGGGGCAATCTCAAGCCCCAACAACCCGCCTCCTGCACTCGCAGTCGTTGATGCCGACATTGTAATGCCAACAACTACACCGATGGCTGACACAGATAACGACGGATGGGGAACTAACCACGAACAAAAGAGAGACCGAAGCGATAGCAACCTTCTTGGCGAGCCTGAGAGCATGATGAATGATATGGGTGAAGACGTATTTGGAGAACACGACGTAACAGAAGACGACTTCAATTTCTTTGATGGCCCTGACAGTAATGACTTGGATATCGATATGACCGATCTGCAACCCAACCCCATTCCACCTCCGCCTCAGACGATGCCCCCGCCAGTGGTATCACAACCAGAACCTCAGAAAGTTATAGAGCCACAGCCCGAGACCAAGCCAAAGCCTAAATTCAGCGATTCGGTCTTTGCCAAACCGGAACTCAAACATGCTAGGAGCTCACTCAATGATGAGCTTAACCATCGAAGCAAACCTGAGCGATCGATTCCTGCGAAGCGAGGATCAAGCCCCTTTGACCCAGCAACTGTGTTTAAGCGTGTGCGAGCGTCACTGGCCAGCCCTACCCAGGAAAATCATAGTTTTCAACCGCTTCGAAGGAAAAGCAGTATATTTGAAAAAGTTGAATTCGACCCCAAGATCCCGTTGATTAACAAAAAGTACGAGCAGGGCGGTGCTTTTGACTTTTCAAAAGACCAGGGCAGCGAAGAATCAAAGCGTGGCGTCAACGATCTTTCCCGGAATGAGTATCTTGAACGACAAGGGAAGCTAAAACCCAAGTTGAAGGGGCTCCCCATCGGCTCACTAATCAGAAGCTTGACTGGTGTTGACGCACCCGCCAGCCACGCAAGCCCTCAAAGGTTGAATGGGAACATTTCAGCCTCAGACGACAGCGATCTCGAGTCAGATGGAGATGATCTTAGTTCAATATCCGGTGGCCCTGCGTCGCCTATCAAGTCCAGTGTGAAGCGAATAGTCGTCGACGATGATGCTCTCTCGCAAGCCACGACCACCAGAGAAGCAGAACTGACAGAGGATGGCACTGATGAACAGCTTGCGATTGAGCTGCCGAAGCTATCCAAGACCGAGTCGCCAGAGGTGTTACTTCATCGTTTCTTCTCAGATCCGGAGCCTCTCAACGTTGACATAGCACTTTCCAACCGGGATTTTGTCGAAGTTGCACAGATCATCACCGAGCAGGCCGCAACCGGGCGACTCGAAATTGGTAATCACCACAGAAGTGACTCGTTGGTTTCTCTCGATAATGTGAGGGATCATGTACTCGACATTGCTCGAAATTCGCTTCAACTTCTTCACAACGTAGTCCCCCCCAATTTGGGCAGTGCCACGGCAGTGCGGTTGAAGGAATTGCTCGAGATTCAAGATCTCCCGCTTGTGGGACAGCCGAATCGTATGCAGCCTCGACCGGTTCCGGGCAGAGATCCCAACACGGAACAGTTACGGGCCAACAATCTCTACCAGATCCCAGTGCCTCACTTTGAAGTCCGCAGATCAGAAACGAAGCTATCTGTCCTTCCATCAGCGGTGTCGTTCTGGGAAGGCCTCGGACTAGCACCTTCATGGGGCACAAAAGACATCACCGCACTCTGTATCTTTCCGGGCTGGAAGGGGATGGCGGACCATGTGGGAAGTTTTATCGGTCGTTTGAAGAGCGTATACGAATCTTTGAAACTTGGGACCATGAATAACCTGGCGATGTCTGGGGACTGGGATGATGGTGTTTTGCCATATGAGGTTGATAGGATCTCGACTTCGCCTGATGCAACTGTGACTGGCCACGGCTCTGCCCTTGTTGAGAGCATGGAAGTGCTCCGAAGTTCTCTATCTGAGTGGAAGTCCAAGGACCAGAACCTGGTGATTTACTTTGTGTACTCACCAGACAACCCGGCCTCTATCATCGAAGCTTGTACTGCTTTCTATCGCTGCTTCGACGATTATAGCGATCTTCTGGCAGCACGTCGAGAGTCTCCACAAAACGAGCTGGTGTTGCAGCTTGTATCCTCAGACATGATTTCGTCCACGACATCACTCGTTGTTCCGACTCCAGCGGAGATGATCAAAATCTGCATAGAGACGTACGATAGATGCACCTTGTTCCTGGACGCAGAGTTTGGCGGCCCTACACCTGCCCCAGCAATCATGCTTGAGCAGCCTCCGCCTCGAATGATTGACTTCAAGCTTACAAGCTCGCCTTCTCAATCTCTGATGCATGAGAATTCGTGTTTTCATGTTGGATATGCTGAAAGCCTTGATGGCCGGTGGATCACAGCTGCATGGACCGACAACCGCGGACAACGTCAAGCGACTACGTCCTACTCCGTCACCAGGAGCAGAAGCCCTGAGCGTTCCTTGTCCCAGCACAAAGCAGCTATTATGGCTGAGATTTGGGCGACGACTTTGACCATGATATCAGTTTGGAAAGTCCACTGGCGAGTGATTGTTACCAAGTCAGGACCCATGGATCAGAAGGAGGTCGAGTGGTGGCAGGCAGCCTCAGCACTCGATGACAAGCACTCGTTTACCATGATCTTGATGTCGGTTGATACAAGTCCATCTCTACAACTTGTACCGCCGATCGTGAAGATCCCCCATGCAGCAACATCGGCATTCTACTCAACACCAGTGTCCACGCCTCAGGCTAACATCGTTTCACCGGAGCAAACCACCACTCCGGCGACCCCAATGCGGGATGCCAGCACTCTTGCTGCAACGCCTGGTGCCGAGCTTGCTGCAGAAGCAGACGCCGATTCTCTACTCATCGATGCTACGGACCAGACATGGGGTGCCGTCGTCGGGCACAGACTTGGTAATTCTACTACACCGCTGGAGGTCCGTCCGGCGCTCGCCAGCGGATACTTGATCAAAAGAACGGGGACCAAGGTTGAAGATCCGCCGGTCCTAATGGAGGTCAACCTCGTGCACACCGAGGCCACTCCTCGTGCGTACGAACCTCTTTTAAGGGAAATGCTATGTTATTTCAGAAACCTGGGGACTCTGGCCAGGGCGCGAGGAGTTGTAGATCGCGAGACGGATGTTAGACCGTGGCACATCGCTGCTGCTGAGAAAGGCGTACGAGCGCTGCATCTATTATTATGATACAGATACAGACAGGCATTGGGAGGCGTCGTAGCTGGTAGTTGGCGTGTCGGGTTTGTTGGTGTCTGGCGTTTCTTTCTTTCTTTTTATTACCTTGTGGTGCATATGTTACGGTTGGATAGCTATGATGCAAATAAACATACCTAGTCTTTATGCCATCTCGAGGCTGTCTTTTTTCTTGTTCTACCCCATGCACATGTTGGTGGATGTTCTAAAGGACAAGGTGCCTCTGCTGTAAGACTTTGATAAAGATGGAAACAGAAATACAAAGCCAGTCCAAGGGATACACCCTCACGATTCAAAAATGTCTATAGGCTCTAATGACAACACAAGATAGTAAGTAATATGTGAAACCCCCTTGCCGCCGTATCAAGTCCAGCACAATCTACCATGTTCCCGAGACTAATAAGCATTTCTTTTAGCTTTCAAGGCGCAGTTGATCATTTGAGCTAGGTATTCCTTACAAACTTCGATCGTTGATTGTTACTGAGGCAATGTCTCGGTAAACCAATCCAGCTCATTTAACCCACTCGGCTCTCGTCGACGCCAGCGTTCTCGTTGCATATCCCATACCCAGAAGCGATGTCCTGGATGTGCCTCAAAGTCACTCAGGGATTCATTGACCATGGGCCCTTGTAGACCGTCGTCGGAAGTACTTTGTGGAGGAACATATGTGATATTTCCGCACCGAGCAGATGTTGAAGAGTCTCCCTGAGAAGTACTGGAGGTAGCTTGTGATGTTTGGGTGAAGGCCTCCCAGCTGTCATCTTCGCTTGAGATGTCCAAGTAGGAAGGCTGTGGCAAGGGAGCTATTTGTCTGTTGCCGTTCTCGCTGGAGATGGCAGACCAGTTGGATTCAGAGATGGCATCAGTTGTCCCGTCGAGGGTAGAACTATGCAGCAGCTCGAAGTTTTCTTTTGTTGGGTCATCCACCTCCTCTGACTCTGAGTCAACACCTTCACGAAGGGGGAGGGCGGCTTCAAAGGCCGTCTTGGAATGATAAAGTTTCAAGAGAGACACAAAGGCATCCAGTGATGATTGATTGACAGGAAAGATGCCCTGATTCTCGATATAGTCTCTGGCATAAGAATTAGAAGAATCCCCTTGGACAGAAGAGGCATAAGAATCTTGCCTAATAGGCTGTCTTTCCTGAAAAAGAGTTGGCCTAGGTAGTGCCTGTGTGTGAGTGAGCTGGACACTTCGATACAGTTCGTCTGTGTCATTGCCAAGAACTATATCCCGTTGGAGGCCAGGGACAATCTGTACCTGGCTAGTTTCGAGATTTTGGTTAGGTCCAGAGAGGCTCCAAGAAATCCCCACGAAGGAAGGTGAGCCAGAAGACTGCTTCGTATTTACTCCTAATAGCTGTTCTGCGACTTTGTTGGATATAAGTCCGTTTTCCGCACTGCCATATAGGATAGCTGTAATATAAATAGGAGCATGAGAGGTGTAGTGTCGTTTGGAGCATTCAGAGCCGTCAACGGGGAGTGGCCAGGAGCTGGTTATCACTATGACTTGAGTAACACATGGCATTTCTTCGTTTTTCCTATGTTCGACTCGTCAACAACATTAAGCTGGTTCGGATGGGAAGTTGACTTACACAGCTCTGGGAACAGTAAATATGTCGAGGGCAAGTTTTGAATGAACGACAACCAGAACGCCCCGAAGGGATATAATGATTGATGGGCACCAGTGCCTTGAGAGTATATTCTAGTAGTTGAACCCTGACGCATTGGGGACAGCCATACACCGTCACACAAAAGCCAGTGGGTATTTTCCGTTGCGATGTTCCTCCTTATGAACTAACTTGAACTATGATCATGGTTACGCGGCGCGTGAGCAACACATTTGTCGACCTTGTTTCTTCGAGGCTGTCAATAGGCAATAGTTGCCCGATGCCGATGCGGCTGAGATGGAAGATGGGCGAGACATGCCACGTCAGGACACCCTCTCTTTGGTCATCACATCACATCACATCACATCACATCAGCCTGCATAATACACGGAGGCAATATTGTAATTTACAAAACCCGAGTCATCGAGTTTGTATCTTGTTTATATCAACTATTCGACATCATCGGATCCAATATCCCAGTCGAGTATCAACTACAATTCCTTGACCGATGAGGGTTGGGTTTATACAATGACAGAGACAAAGGCTAATGAGGCCTCACCTGCACTTTCTCAACCTATCCAACCCCTGTATGCTCTCGCATACTTGGCCTGTTTCTGCCTCATATCGTCACTTGTTGTTCTCGCAATGCGGGGGCTATTGGGATGGTATCAACATACAGCTTAACCCATAGAGAGCTGCATCAATGCCCAATCTGCCTTGGCTTGGATGGAAGGGTAGGTTGAAAGGACAGGAGCCGGCAGGGTGTGCTGTATACCGAGTGAATGCTTTCTTGCAAGTTATCAGAATACCACTTGTTAACCAAGGTTGATCGATCAGGCGGCTCTGCTCGTCTCCTTACGCACCCCCCTAAGCAAGGATGGCATCCCATAGTTGATTTCTATAGTTAAGTCCCTCTCGTCAGGCCTCAGTCTTGACTGTCCATTTTGTTGGCTACTCTCTCAGAGGTGTAAGCTGGGGGGTCTCAAGCCTGTCTCTGAATAGCTACCTTGACAATCTACCTTGAACAACGCTACCACTTTCTTCTCTGCAGCACTTTATCATAGCCAAGCACACTCCATGTGGCCATGGTGAAGCAGAGATCCCTCAATCCCCAGAAACATTCTTCGAGACAGGCCTATCGAGATCTTCTATTCCCATATCTACTCCAAGATGGGAAGCCTACATCGGTCCGACGACGACGAATAGAGCGCGAAAGGAAGTTGAACGATCGACAGACACCTCGTCGTATATCAGAACTTCCTTTGGAACTGACACAAGGGGCCACGGTCGCTAGAGCTTCTGCTCGACAGCTTGGCCAAAGACCCTCTCGTCCAGAGGCCGTTATGCCTGAGGTCGCACCACCAAGTCAAGGTCTCAATACTGGAGCTCACAACACCCAAAGTAGGCCGCCCGACAAGTTCACTGAGCCTGATAATGAGATTGAAAACTCTTACGATCTCTGCAACGGCACCTCCAGTGCTGTGAGCTTGCAACCAAGCTTTTCCTTTGATTCTGCGCTGGAAGAGTACAGTCAACATCCAACCTTGAGCTTCAATAGCCAGGCCAGCAACTTGGGAGCAGCTCTCTTCAACGGCAGAAACCAAATGCCAACTCCAAACTTGGATACTTCATGGAACGAATTTTGGTCGGTCTACCAGTGCCTCTGCCTCTTCCTCTTCATCCGAGTACTAATTATACACCAGTGTCCCAAACACTGGATATACCCAGCAAGCTTTGAACTTTGAACCCATCCCAGACCTTGTTGCTTTTCCAAGCAATATGTCTCCAGCCCAGTTGAACCAGCCTCTGCAAGGCACTACCACTACCAGTCATGTCCAGCAATCAGCATGGACAGATGTTCCTGGCTTTTCCTCTGGTCAACACCTCGTCAAGGCCACCTCGGAGAGTGGATTCCGATTCCACACGACTCTACGATTTGACATGGAGTTGAAGCACAACTTTATACCTTTGACACTTGTCTCAAGGCTCAGGAGTGATTTTCAGGGCTTGGTCGAGGAGATTCCTGTTCCGCCTAGACTTGACACCATGGATCGAACCCCTAACGGGGAACGAGCCTCACTCGAGAGCTTCTTGATGTTTCGACTCGAATATGAATCTCCTGGTCTTCCTTTCCCCTCCAGGTGGATTCCGTTCTACGTATACCGAGGCACCGGCGCCGAGAATGATACACAGCTGACTCTTGGCCGTGCATGGCACCGGAGCATGGAAGAATACGCGCTAAGGAGTGCATAAGATCCGATGTTCTCTAGTATCGATGTGCTAGTTAACACGATACTTGAAACTACCTTGTATGGATGGATCGATATCACGTTGACAATCAAGCTTCGCCGCAAACACTCGACGGCAAGCAACTATCACACGCTGCTATAGCGAGGAACGCAGCGTTGTGCGGTGGCCTTTCATCTAGGGCCCTAGAGTTATACGTTACTACTACCTGAAGGCATTCACTCACTCGTTTGTTTTATTTCTTGATGTTGGGTGACAGAACTTCGTCCAACGACGAATGGATTACTACAGAGATTGTTCTTGTGTGGTTTGATATGATATGATATGCCTTGTCTTGTCTTGTTTTTATGTTTTATGTTTGGTTTTGGAATTAAGAGAATGCTACTATTAATGTTGTTTCCTTGTATAGTCACTCACTCACTCACTCTGTGTTCAACCAGTGTGATATACGGCATGTTGGTTGCTTGTCAGCAACATTTCTCGCCATGTAGCCCAAGAATCGAGCAAACACACACTCAATTTCTATTTACAACTCTCTTTATTTGCTATTTCCACTTACTTAACAAAGAATCACTACAACTTGCTATATTTCAGGCAGCCGCCTATATATGCATCTATCGAAGCAAAAGACCCGCTATGACGCTGTACTGCCTCTTGCAGGCAAGACCTCAGAGAAAACACAGCCATGACAACTTTTGTGACTCACTATAATTTGATCGCTCCTTGTTTTTTCCTATTCTCTCCTCTAAAGATCGAATAAATATAGAGTTGCGTCCTTCCCAAATGCAGTCACATACGTCAGCTTTTGCAACTTCTCAAACTGCAGCAAAAAACGACTAAAATTCCTGCGCGGAAATGTCCTTCTTACAACAACAACAACAACATCACACCCCACAACCAAGGAATAAAAATGGAAAAGAAATCTCTGGAAAGTCTTCCAGATGATCTCATTCTCGATATCGTCGAGCACCTCGACACTGCCCGCGACGTAGCCCACGTCTCGGCCTTGACCAACCATCTGCAAAGCCTCGTACGTCAAGATGGCTGGCGCACCTTTGTCAAGACGCGATTCCCTTCTTTGAATATCCCTTCAAACGAGCTCTCTCGGTGGAGATCTATCGCAGATCGCGCAACGTATCTGGACCGGTGCTGGGAGAAGCGAGGCTTCTGGGTGAATGTCCTGCACGAGAAGGGACAGCAGTCAGGGAGACCCCAGCGCAGAGTCCCCGGAGGCCAGTCAGTCAAGTTTCATACTGTTCTTGATGCGCGGCTCATGTCATCGCTTCAAGATGAGGTTATTGCTGCGGGCGTGGGCGAAAATCTCATGGTGCGGATCAAGCCCGTAGACGGACGACAACCGGATAACTGGCATCGTCTCAATCATGGCTACCGACCTGGAGTTGGAGATGTCACCGCTATATCTGCCATAGAGCATGACGGGGCGCCAGGCGTGGTTGTTGGTAGAGCCAACGGCGATATTCAGGTTCTAAGCGGCAGAGACAACTTTGAGACACCCTTACGACATTTGATGCCAGCAGATGATGCCTTGCTGAATCATGCTTCTGATCCCATGAGAAAGTCTCCAGGCCAGTTGGCCGTATCGTCATTACAATGGCAGCCTGAAGCAGATCTTATAGCAAGTGGTAAAGGCTCTGTCCTCACCCTTCATAGCCGCATCACGTCTTCCGACGCCAGTTCAGATCCTATCGACTACCATGACTTCTTGCAAGGAGGTCCCGACGATGAAGCATCACTCTTACGAAGTACCAAGTTCATGAGCAAAGATGTGTTGGCCTGCGCTTTGGGCGGGAGTCGAAATCCTCTACGCTGGGCACAAATCACGCCAACGGGTCTACGTTTTTCAAATGCTGCAAGCAATCCAAGACCGCTCGACGACGCTGCCAAGTTGACGGAAGTGAGCATTGGGGAAAAGATTACGGTTCGGGCAATTGAGCCTGTTGAAGGGGGAGGCAACGAGAATCTTCTTCTGAGTGCATGGGACGACGGGACTTATAGGTGAGTTGACTACATCACAGATTCAAACTCGCCTCGCCCGTCACTGACTTGTCAAGACTATCGGATATTAGAACATCTTCACCAGAAGATGCAGTCTACCGAGACCGCTTCCAGCCCTACGAACCTGGCAGTTCTCTTCTCGTTTATGGCACCGAGCGCTTCGTCGCCGGGAGCAACACGGCCCCAGATCTTCGTCTCTTTGATTTCAGATACCCAAAGCCATACCATTACACGACCGCACTTCCATGCTCACCACAATGTCCCTTTCCTAGCCAAAAAGACGACCACAAGATGTGGAAGCAGGGATGGGTGCCACAGTCTCAGCAGCAAAAGTGCGACCCCCAGACAGGATCACTCTGTCTCTGGCATGAGACATCCAGACGGAATTACTGGCGTCCTGACGCCACCATTCACATCGGCAGCCCAGCTTACGACAGGATCTACTGTCTCACCAAGGCGTCTGACCTGTCAGACACCATCTACTGCGGTCTACGCGGCGCGATCCTGGAGATGAATCTTCGTCTCAGCAACGACAGCGTAAGCTACCACTCTGGCGAGCGCACCATGCCTGCGGAGTGGAAGATGGGAAGGCCAGGCGGCAAGGTCTCACTGATCGAGACAGGCGTGAGCCTCTGTCAAGCAAAGGAATGGTCGCTCGAGAGTCGCGGCGTTCCAGAGCTGATTGTCCAACGGGCGCAGCCACAGAGTCGAGCAGGGTTGACGGATCAGACAAAGCGACATCGTCTAGACTCTGCGTTTCATAGACCGCATGATTTCGAGCAGGTACAGGTATAGAAGGACGATATACTCCTATATATAAACCGCAAACTAGAGCCGCTCAACAAATACATCATGTATATAACCAAAGCAATTCTTTCTCTACAAGCTCTAATGAAAATCTACAAAATCTAGTCCCAGTTCTATAACTTTGACTCCGGCACCAATAGCGAGAGCCTCTCTTTCAGCGCAGTCTCGGCCTCCTTCTCGATCCTATGGACGAGCTCATCGCACGTAGGAATATCATGAATAAGCCCGATAACCTGACCAGTTGTCCAAACCTGTCGAAACCCAGTTAGCAAGCATTCTCACGGCACACGCAACGCAACGCAACAAAGACAGACTCACGCCAAACTCGGTGTCACCGTTGACAAACACCTCCTTTCCTCGCTTCCCGCTCACATACGGTGCAACCTCTGCAAACTCTCCCTTCTCGCTGCTGCGCTCAATCTCGAGGGCGTCCTGCGCCACCTTGTTCTTGTACAGGCGAGTAGTGTTGTTCCACCGCCGCAGGAGAAGCGTCGTGTCAGTCTCTTGAGCACGCACAATCTCCTCCTTGACCTTTTGATGCACCGGCGCTTCGATCGTACACATGAAGCGCGTGCCCATGTTGACGCCGCAAGCACCGAGGCACAGCGCCGCCGCGAGCCCGTAGCCGTCTGCGAAGCCACCGCTCGCGATAAAGGGGACGCCCAGCGTCTGGCGCGCCTTGCTCAGCAGGATGAAGTTTGTAATGTCACTCTCGCCCACGTGGCCCGCGCACTCGAAGCCGTCAATGCTGAGAAAGTCGACGCCCAGCTTGATGGCGCTCCGGGCGTGGCGGATCGTGGTGCACTTGTGCAGGACTGTAACTCCAGCTTTCTTGAGCTGTGCAATGACGGGTCCGGGAGAGTTGCCCGCCGTCTCAACGACCTTGATGCCCTCGTCGATGATGGCCTGGGCGTAGGCGCCATAGTCAGGGGGGACCATGGCCGGGAGGAGAGTGATGTTGACGCCAAAGGGGTTCTTGGTTAGTGTGCGGCAGCGCTGAATCTCGTGGCGCAGGGCGAGAGGCGTGGGGAAGATGAGGGCGGTGATGATGCCCAAGCCACCGGCGTTGGAGACGGCCGAGGCGAGGTCGGCGGTGCCTACGTGCATCATGCCGCCTTGAACGACGGGCACTGGTTGTCGAGGGTCAGTATGAGGACATCGGTGAGTGAGTATGGATGGGAATGTTACTAACCTCTGATGCCCAGTCGCCGGGTCAGCTCAGTAGCAAAAGGCATGGCTATCTCTGGCCGTCTGATATAACCAAGTCTGAGTTAGAGAGTAAAAGCGGGAGGGGGACACGCGCAAAGGAGACGGGTGGTCTATGTCTATGTCTATATCTGTATCTATCTCAATCAAGAAACAAAAAAAAAACCATGGTCTATCAGTCAACCAACCGAGGCTAGGGTTGTGGTTGAGTAAGTCTCACTATGTACCAGACGTCACGTAATATCAAGGTGCCGAGGCACATAACGTATCAGACCCACTCTCACCCCACACTCCCGGTCGGCTCGGGCCCCTCCATTCCCATTCCCACTCTCACATGCAGTTCAATCTGCGGGGAACAAGATGCGCATCGCATGGCCTTCATCTCCAAGTTTCCTATATCTGCCTAGGTTAGGGTCTTGAAGATAAAAAAAAAGGGGCTACTATACATCAGATTCAAAGACACTCTTCTTAAGTCAGGCTCAAACTCTGAGTGTATTCACAATAATATGCCTCGTCATACTCTGTGCTAACCCGCCGTCATATCAGCTCAAATCAGCCGACGCATCTTGCAACGCCCTAATGTACAGGATATCCCATATCATAAACCTTCATAAAGTCCCTATTTTCCCAACCCGCGCCGTCACCTCTCAGTAGAGTAAGTAACTGCTTGCCCCATGTTTGTCATCCGTGCTCCTTTCAGCCAGACGCCTAAATGATCCCAATACTATCCGTCCTTGCCGGGTCCATTGCTGGTGACGTTAATACGTCCATCCACCACCTCAGTTAATTAATGCTTGGCTCAAGTAGCCGAACTGGAGGGCTTCTGTCTCGCGGCTTCTCGACCAAGTCGGCATATGCATCGAGACTCTGGCCCATAACCTTGACAATCTCAAAAATATGCGTTCCCTTGAATGTTTCGGCCCAAAGCCGCACCACTGCTCCAGCCAGTTGCCGTAGCTTCGCGCTGTCGCTCGATCCTATATCGTTCTGCCCAGGTGCAGAGTTGGGTCCCGACAGCGATGGGTCAACTGGGACCGCGAATTCCGTCTCGTCGAGCATGCGCCGCACCATGTCCAGTAAGTTCTTCTCCTCGGGCGAAGCGGGAGCATCGTGGGGTCCAATAGCGGCAATCGTCAGCAACCACTTGGAAACCAGAATAGCGCACTCAAAATTACACACTATGCGCCAGGGGTTAGTACTCCGAGAATAGATAGGGGCCGTTGTGTCGCAACTTACGTGAGTGCTGGATACTCCATTCAGCCGACTTTGTCCTGGCCACATAGTTGACGCCAGCCTTGACTAGCATCGACAGGGCATGGATCGCTTGGAACACTGCCCGGTGCAGTCTTAGACTTCGGACTAGTAAGGGGGTCCTGCTCAGGGCCGACGCCACCAAAAGCGGATCCCGAGTCTCGAGCGCGGTCGAAGGAGTGACATCAGTGTAGAGACGGATGTACGCCTGTCGTAAAAGAGCTGTCGCTGTGTAGTCCAGGGTTCCCCCCTCGATCGAGTCTGACACGCTGTAGTGCCCCGATTCCGCCGCCCTGAGCTGGTGCTGATCCTCGAAGCTAGTCTGCCACACCCGTAGCGCTTGCGACACTTCCTCGACATCCTCGGGCTTCATGGTGCGATGAATGTTGTACGGCAGTCCGGTCGCAAATGATGTCTGCTTCAGTAGATAAATGTGCTGAATTAGCGCGTGAATGAGAACATAGCTTCCCAACGACGACAAGTGCTGTGGCAGCCCTTGATTTGTGCGGCCAAAGAGTCGCGAGAAGGCGTCGTGTAGTGTGAGCTCGACCATTGGTGTCGATTGGCGCATTTCCTGCCATTGCCAGGCCGTCTCAGCCCTCCAAAGCTTTCCTCTTTGGGGCAGGAGTAAGTTCAACTCGGATGTCAGTAACAAAGGCGGCATATTGTACGCAATACTGCATAGATTGAAATAACAGTAGGCGACCAGTTTCGTTCTTGTGGCTGTCTCGAGTCGGATCCAGGTTTCCCAGTCGTTGACGGCACTTTGGTTCACTTCTGCTACAAGGCCTTCCTCTCGGATCAAGATGGCCAAATTGCTCTGCAATGATAATGCTTCATGAAGGATTGTCGGTACACCCCAAAGACCAACTGCAAAGAGAAGCAAAACTGCTTGAATAGTCTCAATCCGAGCCTGGGGAGTATTGGGAGAACTAAACACACGGTTAGAGTCAGGATTTCACCAACGCTAAACATAACTTACTAAGGCTCACGGTGCGTATCCTGTGTTGCCGGGCGCTCCGATTGTGCAGACGCGAATGAATGTCGATATGTGGCACTTGGCGAGGGCCTCGTGGAGTGAGGGCTGTAAGCAGCCGCAGTCGGCAGCAAAGCATGGACCTCCGAGATACGCCTTCGTCGAATCTGTTCCATCGCCACAGCCTTGGCAGCATACCAGAGAGCATAACCTCGATTCCTTTCAAAGCGATACTGTGCTCCAACTGCAAGAATTGCAAGCAGTAACTCGGGAGCAGCCTCGGCAGGAGAAAAGGTCGGAAGATGTAGAAATGGCAGATGCTCGTGAAGACCGCTGATGTATCCTTCCAAGAACCTGGTTAGAGTATGTCGAGAGGGAAATACAAAATCGTTGGGTAGAACGGCAGAAAATTCGTCCAATCTGTTCTTGATCACGGTGTGGTCGGCTACTGAGATGCGAAGTGCTGACTGTCGCGCTGCTTCGTCGATGCCTCGGCCGGCAGGGTCTGCAGGATCACGGGCGTCGGCCAGCATGTTGGGAAAACGACCCGGGAAGAACGACGACTTTGATGAACGTCGCTGAGCAGGTCCTCCTTGGCTTCGGGAATACATCATTTGTTGTTCTGTTTCAAAGTTTGGGGGCAGGAAGTGCGAAGAAGAAGCGAACTCGTCTAAGAAGGGGTTATAGTCATCATAAGAACCAGCGGGCGGTTGCTGAGGTACATAGCCGGACCCCAAGGGCTGATCTTCTCGGGGACGGTCTGTCGTATAAGCTACAATAGACTCGCCGTAACTGCTCTTTCTTCGGGACTCTGGAGAATGAGGTGGCAGAGGGGCTGCACTAGGTGTCCTTTGAACGGGATTGACTGAACTCGCAAGAGCTGCATCGGATAGAAGGTCGAGATTACAAGCCGCAGGTCTGGGCTGTGTCCGAGGATCCTGAGGCCCTTGTTGCGTGGGCGGAGGCGGGCCATGGTGATATGACTGTGGTTGTGGCAGCGGTTGCTGCGGTGGCGGTGGTGGAGGTCGTGTTACGGAGTGATGTTGAAGTCCAATAGCCTCATTGCTTATCTGGCCTTCAGAGATGGAACTCTTATGAGAAGTAGACGAAGTGTTAGACGATAACTTCCTTGGCCGGTTGTTATCTTTGCTGCCCTCATTGAGATGCACAAGCTTCTCGTGTCTGACGAGAAGGTCCCTGATATCCATGTAAGTATGTGTATCATCCAAGTGACGAGAATACGGTGAGGGAAGATGTCAAGTATGAGTGAAGCATGAAGAGCCAACAAAGTGAGAGCAGAGGGCAAATGTCGGTAATAATGTGTATGTGTGTGAGAGAGAGTATATGAGTGACGGGGTAGGACGAGATATAAACGGGGAGAGATAGCGCAACTAAGAGAATAAACGTACCTTCTTCCGAATGTCTTTCCGCAGCGATCCCAACCACATGAAAATGGTTTCTCCTTGGTGTGAGTACGCTCATGGCGCTGAACATGTTCGACGCGTCTGTATTTCGAGAGATCTAGTCAGTATGCAAAGATCTCGAGGGATAAAGGAAAGTATAAAGACGAACCTGAACCGCTTGCTACAATACTTGCAAGGAAGAGTCTTGGGCTTTGGCTGGCGAACCTCTGTTGGCTCTGGGGCGACGAGAGGAGGAGGAGGACCAGGAAGAGGACGCGGCGGGCCCTCGATGGACTGAATTGCAAGCATCGTGAAGGTATATGCTCAAGGAGCAAGTCACTGAGCGGGTTCCACGTCTACTTGTTGATATCAATCAAGTGTGGGGTGAGAAGAGTTGAGGAGAGATGGGAGAGATGGATAAGAAGAAGGAATGACAGAACAAGGCAAGGCAGAGGCAAGGCAAGACAGATTTGGAGCTTGCGGGATGGTTAGATGCAGGCAGATTGCGGGGTGCGTAAAGGGTAGAGCATGGCATGTGGAGGAGGAAATAGACGGTGGCCCGTGAACGTGAGAGGGAGGGGACCTAGAGAAGAGTTTGGACTGCCT
>JAJJWO010000753.1:0-27481 GCA_021655895.1 Fusarium sp. NRRL 66739 | reverse complement strand
GGGGTGAACGGAACTTGAGTGCACCTGAAGTTCCAGGCGCCTTTTGTTTCGTTACACATCATACTACATACACCATCGTCATCACCAAGCAGTGGTCTTGTTCTTTTTTTCTTCTACTTCTTCTCTCCCAGGTCTCAGTTTTTGTGCGCCCCGTATTGCTCCTTTTGGGCGCAAAGAGAATCGTCACGTTTAACAATCGAATAGAGAGTTTTAAACTTTGTTGCACTCTCGAGCGACTCAACTTGACCTAACGCTGTTGCACTTGCACCATGCCCTCTCCCAAGCAGAGAAAGGTGGCCATTGTCGGCAGCCGCTCGGTCGGTGAGTATTTTTTATTTCTTTCCGCTGCCTAAGACGATGGATGATGGATAATGGATTTACTGACGGAATGTATCTCCAGGCAAGTCGTCGCTGGCGGTGCGCTTCGTTGATGGCCACTTCGTCGACAGTTATTACCCCACGATCGAGAACACTTTCAGCAAGATGATCAAGTACAAGGGCCAGGATTTCTCGACTGAAATTGTCGATACCGCAGGCCAGGACGAGTACAGCATCCTCAACTCCAAGCACTTTATCGGCATTCATGGCTACATGCTCGTATACTCTGTATCATCGCTGCCCTCGTTTGAGATGGTGCAGGTTATTCGCGAAAAGATTCTCAACCACCTGGTGAGTTCCGTCGATCACGGTTGACAAATAGCCCCGGAACAACTAACATAAGTCGTCTAGGGCACCGAGTCCGTTCCCATTGTGATCGTCGGCAACAAGAGTGACTTGCGACCCGAGCAACGGCAGGTAACCGCCGAAGACGGACAGAAGCTCTCGGAGAAGATACAATGCGGCTGGACCGAGGCGAGCGCGCGATATAACGAGAACGTGAGCAAGGCCTTTGAGCTGCTGATTGGGCAAATCGAGAAGTCGCAGAACCCGGGCGAGGCACCGGCCAAGAGCAATTGTATTCTGATGTAAAGGGAATTGCATTTGCAGTGGCTAACGATCACGATCACGATCACCATACCATGATCTGGGGCCGCAGGGCGGTTCACAACAAGTCCAGCGCTAGGCTAGGCCTTGTCGTTGCACGAGGCCGGTCACATCACAGGGGCACATGGCAATTAACATGGGACATGATTCAGTTTCGATGCCCTCTTTTGGATAAATTCTCCGTTGCTTGTCAGGTTGGTTTGTACCGAGTAGTACCAGTATAAGTACCAGTACCAGTCTTTGCTTTCTCGTTTTTTTTGGCTGCCTTTTGCAACTAGAGTATATGGTTCAAATCAATGGGTATTTTTTTTTGGGCTCTTGTTTGATAGAACTATTTCTTTTGCTTGTCTGACTCGTGCCCAAAGCCATGCATGCCCTGATTCGTGACGGTTCTCGAATGACTGAACTGACTACTTTTATCTTGGCTCTGCTCGAGAAAAGGCTTGCAAGGATGCAGAGACTTGCAACAACCGATGGGGCACTTTTAGCTTGTTTTCCTGGTTCTAGAAAGAATCTCAACACGGCCCTATCTGCGAGCTTGTCAGGTAATTGGTTCCCGAGAATCGGCTGCTCCTTCAGGGCGGTCTGAATCTCAGCATGCAACTGTGAATGAGTGATGGGGTCTATTCGGCCGGGGAGGCCCGCTATCGGCGCCGGGGAGTCAATTTGGGGCACACGGGCGGGCGCTATTGAGAGATCCGCGGTGTGTTGGGTGTAGCTGCTGAACAAATAAACTACGAAGGATTTGGTGTTTATCGAATTATAAGCTGCCAGCTGGTAGGTAACTATACGCAGTGTCCAGTGTCTAGGTAGGTAGGTAGGTAGCTGTGAGACCCGACTTTGTAACTACCTACCTACCTATAGCAGGTGGTACGTGTGCCACCATTGGGATTGGGGCCTCACTCGCTCTCTCACTTTACATCGCTGACCTCTCCTTGTCCGCTCTTTATCACCAACCAACAGCTGCGCATCGAACCATGGACATTTAGACAGACCATTGTATTTTCTCTCTCCTTTCTTAACTTATCTTCTTCTACCTCACACATGACGCCTCCTCTCTGCTCATGACAATGCCCAACTCACCCTCAGACCCTTGCCCCTTCTGCGGCTTCAAGCCGGACCAGGGCGAATATGAACTCCTTCTAGTGTGTCCCTTCACCGATCTTCTTACCGCTGCTTACCTTTGATCCCACTGCTGAGACATGCACTAGCACATCGAGAACCACCACCCAGACGCCGGCCATTCGCCCTTTGCCGTCGCCGAGGATCCTGTTCCATGTCCGCAAGAAGGCTGCGGTGAGCTCATTCAGCCCGATGAGCTAGCTTACCATCTAGAGCTTCACCAGCTCGAGGCTCAGGACGAGCCCGAGCCCGAGCCATCCGCGGAACAGGAACAGGAACAGGTGCCGTCTGTGCCTCGAAGGCCGGATCACCCGTCGAGGGAGGGCTCAAGAAAGCACAACAAGATCAGCGCTATTCAGGCGTGGAAGGGTCTCTTCTCCGGGCACAGTAGCAGGTCGAGCCGCAGTCGTGATAGCAGCAGCAGTGACCGAAAACGGCACAAGACTAAAAGAGAAGAGGCCGGTATCCCAAGCAGCCCTAAACGTCATTCTTCGAGTTCAAAGGAAAATGGACAACAGAGTCGACAATCTGCTCGTCTGGGGGTATGCAACCCACTCACTCTTGATCTTATATACAAACAGTGGCTGATATTGATGTAGAAATCCGACCTTGGAAGGTTTGCGCATGAGAGCAAGATGCCGCCATGGCTTGTAGATCTGCTCCAAGACGAGGGGCAGGTCTGCAGTGATGGTAAGACTTATCTGCCTGAGATATGCAGAAGTGCATCTGACAATACGTGCCTAGGTGTATTGCCTGTTCTTAGCCAACTCCTCGAACAGAGTCCCTCAACCCAATATGCCTACCTATGCCACCCTCAAGTTCAGCATGTTTCCAAGTTGCGGCGCGAAGGTGAGTCTTCTGAGCTAGCCACAATGGAATAAACATGTTACCTAGTCGGAGCATCTAACACATTCAGGTGGTTTCTGTGGTTATCGAAACATCCAGATGCTCACTTCAAATATCATCGCTGCCGAAAGCCCAGGCTCACACCATTTTGGACGCACTTTTCCCTCCATCTTTCAGATCCAGGACCTAATCGAGAAGGCCTGGGATATGGACATCAATGCCCAGGGAAGGGCAGAAACAGGTGGTGTCAAGGGGACACGAAAGTACATAGGAACACCGGAGGTATTGTATTTGAATTACTCCTGGACAGAGACAGTTGACTTACAAAACATAGGCACAAGCCGTATTTCTCAGCTTGGAGATACCGTAGGTTTGCTGTTGAGGAGCTTAGCAACATGACTGACCATGTTTAGTTGCTCGGTACAAGCTTTCAAGGACAAAGAGCGTGGAAAGTCAAAACAACACCTCTTCGAAGCTATAGAAAAGTACTTTCAAGGCGGTGTCATGGATGTTGAAGATCGAATCCATCTCACAGGCCTACCACCAATCTATCTCCAGCACCCAGGTAACATGAATCAATATCACCAAGATCCGGGATCAGGCACTGAATATTTGGGACAGGACACTCTTTGACAATCGTCGGTTTTGAGAAACAGATGGACGGCCAAACGAATCTTCTGGTATTCGACCCCAGCTTTCGAGACTCTACCAAGATTAAGAACCTGGTCGGGAAGACAGTCCGTCAGAAGCCCTCCTCAATAGATGGATTCTTGCAGCCGTACCGTCGCGGCTCGCGCTACTTCCGCAAGTACAATCAATATGAAGTGCTCTAGTAAGTCGTTCCGCCCTTGTGTGCATCTCATCATGAATACTCATAGACTTGCAGTCTTACAAAGTACGCCACGGTAGCGTAGTCCCTGCAGAATTGATTTACTTGTGCTCCTTGAACCAAGCCTGTAGCTTGGCCAGTGCCCTGCTGCGGTGAGAGATCTTGTTCTTCTCGGCCTTGTCCATCTCGGCAAATCTGTAGGGGTCAGCAGAGAACAGAACCAGGAGAAGGCTTTCGACATACGTTTGGCCCTCATATTCGAAGACAGCATCCCATCCTATCAACTGGTCAGCTTGTATCCTCTTTGTGCTTGGTTTCACACGTACCAAAGTCAGGAGGCCCTCGGGGAGGCACAATCTTGCCCTGTAGACTGTGTCAGTATCAGCAAGGATAGGAGGAGAGGTGGCTTCCTACCGGACAACGGCCCTGGAAAAGGATAACCTCCTCACCGGGTCCTGCACAGTAACCAAAAGTGCAGACGGCTTCGGCAGACTTGTCAGCATAGGCAGCCAGGAGGTTATTCAAGCCCTGGTGCCCAATCGAAGTCATGAACCATTTGCTTCACAATCGTCAGCATAATTGTCTCTTAGAGGCGAGGGATAAGTTTCATCTCACATGTACACTCCAGGAAGACCACTGAGGGCATTGTAGCAAAGCGCTGTATCTTCAACCAGCACAGGACCCTTGACCTAGACATTATTCATTAGACTAGTTTTGATACATGAGCGATTATAGAATAGACGCATACCAAATCAGCTGCTCGACGACACTTTGACTTTGTAACCTCCTCAAGAGTGCCCTGCACCTCCTCAAGATCCACGGATTTGCTAAGGACCTCGATTTCAGGCTCGAGAATGGCCTTGACCTCGCGCAACTTGTTGGCGTTGCCGGTGATGAAGTTGACTTTGTGTGCAGTCATTTTCGAGAACATGTAGCAGCGGATAACTGAATAGAGAGTTTCTCTGCTAAAACGTAACAAGAGATGCAACAGTGAAAGTGCGATAACTGATAGATAACTGCTCGAGTCCCCCACTGCGTGCCGTGGAACAGAAAATATGTACTTGTCCAGTATAGTCGTCCCAGTAGAACGATTCATGTAAATTCGTAGCCTGCCCTAGGCTTGCATCTAAAAATCTATTTTGACCAACCGAGTCCACTCAAAATATCGCCGATGTGACTATCACGCTGCTAAAGCTCCCAACCCTCAATTTTGATGGTTTGATCTAGTCGAGTCCCGTAGACCTTTTATTGATCGTTGTTGTCCTTCTTCCACTGCTCAAACCAGGCCACTATGCGATCAACATTTGTCTCCATCTCGTCGGATGTGTTGCTTGTCAGTTCAATGACAATCTCCTGGTCGAACGCCTCATGGGCCTCTTGTAGAAGCACCTCCATGATTTCCGAGTCGAGGTTTTCCTGGAGCTTAGACTCGGGATAGTTTCTGCATCAGAATTAGTCAGTGCTTGCTCATTCTTGACTAGATTCAAAGGGGAACATGTAGTTGAGAATAGCATACCTCGCTGTGAGACGATCATAGAGCGTTGAAGAATCGACACGCAGGACCACGACAAGATCTATCCAGCTCTTTGGGAATAGATCGCAGGCGTGCCAGTCAATGATGCATCCGCCAGCCTGAACATCATCCTCGATAGCGTCTAGCAACTGTGATGATGTTAGTCCTTGTTCTGTTGCCGATTCGGTCACGTACTGATGGCCGTGACAAGAGACTGTCTCATACCTTGTCCTCATCCACAATCAAACTGTGATACTCGTCGCTCCATCCCTCATGGCACTCCTTGTCCTTCACGACTTGGTTGACTGAGAGGTGGCGCAGCCCAGTCCGTTCCGCAAGACTCTCGCAGTGAGTGGTCTTTCCGACACCGGGTGTCCCCGTAATGATGATATTGGGTGATTTCCGCATGATCAATTTCGCAGTGTTTTGGCCTCTATTAAAGGTTGCAGAGATTGGTTGATGGGCTCTTTGCTTTGGGTACTATGCAAAGCTGTGCGATGCGGCTAAAGGGGCGCATACACTCGCTAGTTGCATACATTCACCTAATATTCAACAGGAGTGAAAAGTGAACAAGAAATAACCACGGTATCGCTTCGTACTCTCGTCTCTCGGACTCTCCAATACAGCCGTATCTCATCTTACAAAGATAGGGTCGAGCCCAATCACCCTCGCCGACTCGCGGCTAGGAGGACATGCCTCGCCCTATATACATGATGCCGTCCCAGATACAACGAGAATAATCCTCAGATCAGTCTCAGTTACCCGCCGCCATTAGAAAATTCCACGTCAAACACCCTGAAAATGCGTCTTCTATCCCTTATGTGCGTTCCAAATGCCTAACCCAGCTTCATTATCTCCTACTGTTCTACTTCCACCTCCTCGACGCCAGCAAGCTCGTGTTGGCCGTCTTCATAATCTTCCCCGTCAGTGTAGTCAAACTTCTCCTGCTGGGCAATGGCTTGTTGGGACACGATCTCGGCTAACCTCTTGAGACGAGGAGTTTGGAGCCCTAGGTATACAGTCAGCCTCCAAGTCACAATGTTGCAACTCATTTCACATGGTACTTACAAGAGGGGGTATAAGTCTCGAGTGCCGTAATGACTCGAGGCTCAGCAATCTCATAAGGACCGCTGTCGTCCATGTCCACAGCTTGAAGAAGCAGAACATCACTCTTCTCAGTTACGCGCGAGGCAACTGCCTTCATGATCTCGCCATTGATGGGCTGCTCGTAATCGGCAACCAAGTATTGGTTGAGCAGCTTCTGGATCTGGTTTGGTGATAGCCTGTGGTTGTCAGTAAAGGACTTGGTTCATGAAATCGCAGATACTTACATCCAGCAAATATCCTGAATGATTTCGATATCGTTCAGTGTGGCCTTCTTGAGCTGAAGGAGCTTGGTTGCTTGCTGTGGAATTGTTAGCATGTTCCCGAAATACTCGATAGATTAAACTTACCATCAAATGTTCCAGCTGTAGTGTGCCTTCGGGCATGTCGTGGCTCTTGCACCATTCCTCAATGCGCGTGATGTTGTAGTTGATCTGGAGGCCACGCTTCCAAGAGAGGAAATTTCGTCGCATAAGCAAGTCGTTGAACGCCGTCACACCCACCAACCGCAGGAGCTCGGTGATAGTCTGTGTGATGATGGAGTCCTCCAGGTAGTACGCCTTCATGGCACGGAAGACGCTGTTCAGCAGGCTCAGCAAGTTGTCCATGCTGTAAGCGGGGGTCGAGTTCGACTGGAGGAGCTTGCCCAAGAATCGGCTGCTTTCGTTGGTAACGAAGCCAGGGAGAGACTGGGACTCGATGATCGCGGGGATGATCATCTTGTGCAACTTCTTCTTCAACACCTTCATCCAAGTGTGGTAGATGTTGAACTCGAGACTCTCAAGATCGTGCTTGACGATTTCCAGGAGTCGGTCGTACTCATAGTTATCCGACTTCTGAGCCTCGTACCAATCCTCGGCAAGGAAGACAAAGGAGAGCATCTCATGCACGTTGGACAACCAGAAGGCGCCGGGGTTGATAGCCTCGTCGCCATCGTGCTGCATCACCTCCTGCTGGATGGACTGCATCACGTTGGCCAAGAAGCGTTCCGACTCCTTGACAAAGCCGTTGTTCCACATCTCGGACGTCACCAAGTTGATGAGGTATGAAGGGAACAGCACCTCCTTGTCTGATGGCGGTGGCGTAGTGTTGGGAGAAGGGATCTTGAGGTTGCGGATCAGACCCATTGTCACCTCCTCGTTGAGGCCATCCTCATCCGCGAGGAGGGTCTCAAGCTCCATCTCGATATTATCAGCGCCAGGAAGGAAGGTCGACCCAGAAAGGTTCTGGCGATGCGCCGTGCTAGTAACCGCCATGGAAACCGGCCGAGGATTATAAGTACCACTAAAGCGATCAAGCTCGCGCGGTTCGGCGCCAGCACTGCGGCGCTTGGGCTTCTTGGACGAGACAAGGTTGATGAGTCCAGAAGGTACTGCGGCTGCGGGCGATGTCCCATTGGCGAGTTCTCCATTGACGGGCGCATTCCTTCGAGCCAGCTCGAGGGCCTCTCGAAGAGACTCCAGTTCCTGTCTGAGACTCATGTTGTCCTTCTCGTGTTGCGTGCTTGCCCTCCTTGCTGTCTCCAGCTCTGTATTCGTCGTTCGCAGAGACTCTCGGAGTTCTCGCTCCTCCTCCTGCATCCTCTTGATGTTAGCCGTCGACTCGTCAAAGGCCTGTTGGAGCTTCTTCATCTCATCCTCCATCGCTTGCAGTCGGGCGACCGCAATACCCGCTTGGTTGGCCTCCGTTTGGAGCTCCTTTGTCCGGGCTTCCAGGTCGTTGTGTCTCTTCTTCCACGACTTGATCTGTCCCTCATAGTTCTCCACTTGAGATGTGAGGCCCTTGTTCTTCTCCTTCATAGAACCCAAAGATTGTGTCAACTCGACAACCTTGTTCTCAAGCTTGTATGAAATCTGCTTCAGGTCGCGAGCCTCCTCACGGACCTTCTTATACTCCTTTCGAGCCGTCTTTCCACGCCACAGGCTCTGAATCAACATTACCTTCTTTCGATACTGTCTCCAGGCCAGCAACTGCCTTCGTGACCTCCAAGAACGCTGGATCACAAGCGCAGCATTACCGAGGCGTGTCTCCATAATCTCCTTTCTCCTGAGGAAACCCTTGGCGATGGACTCAAAGAGCACCATATCTCTCCTGATCCTAAGGAAGGCCTTTCTCTGCTTGGATCCCCTCCAGAAGCACTGGATGGTGATAGCAGCCTTGACAGTACGAAGTTCCATGGCCTGCTTCCTGGCCTTCCATGCCCTGATAGCAGATTGTGTCATGATCACAGCCTCGCGGGCTTCGAGGTAGCGTCGTCGGTAGTACTTGGCTCTCAGGTTCTTCTGGATCATGATGGCACAGTCATTGAGTCGGTTTGTGCGGAGGTTCTCCAGGAAGGCGAGCATACCAGCCCGGAAGAAAATCTTGGTTAGACCAAGCTGATACTTGTCCATGCCCTTGGTGCTGCTTGTGCCGAGAGCCTTCTTAAGGATAGCATCTGCCATTTCGCGGATCTCAGAAGTCCACTGATCGGATTGCACCAGCATGTAGTAACGGAGTGCAAACTCCTCGTAGGTCCAACGAGTAGGGTAACCCGCACAACTAATGCGGACGGTCTCGAGAACACCACAAGCACGGAGCTGGCTAAGAACCATAGGTCCCTCGAACTTCCACGCCTCCTTGGCCTCATTGGGCTTGATACAACGGATGTAGTGAACGTCGGTGTTGTTGATGGTTGACATAAGCTCGATAAGAGAAGATCGGAAAATACCTCCTAGTGTGGGCTTCCTGTTGACGGCCACGCCGATCTTCCTACCAGCAGCGGGCTTAACGGCACTGGAACCAGACGAGGCGGCATCCTTCTCCCGTACAGCCGAGGCAGCATCTAGAACCGTCTTGAGGAACTCGTTGCTTGTGGCACGCAGGACAGCCATGTGCTCGTCAGGAACGGTGTCACGGTTCTTCTCGATAAAGCCCTCAGACTCATAAGTAACGTCGACGGCATAGTGACAGACGGTGAAAGCTGACTTGCCAAACCTGGGCTTCTTGTAGAACTTGTGCTTGTCAGGAGAGAAGTTGTGGTGAAGCTTGGTGACAAATTGCTCATCTGAACCCATGGGGAGACGAGATTCTTCGTCGAGCAATGACAGGATACCCATACGGCCCTCAATCAGATCAATACAAGGTTGGTTGTCCGAAAAGTCGATGAATGTCCAGTCGATCTGCTCCCTGAGGTACTCTTCCTGTTCAAGCTTGAAGACGTGCTGGTTGAACTCCTGCTGAAGCTTTTCGTTGGCATAGTTGATACAGAACTGTTCAAAGGAGTTCTTGGCGAAATGCTCGAAACCATAAATATCCAAAACACCAATGAACGAGGTCACACGCTCCAATACCTCCTCAGCAGCCAGACTGTGATTGATGATGTCGACAAGCCAGTCGAATAGGCTCGAGTAAATAAACTTGGCGACAGAGTCTCGAACAACGACGGCCTGAGCTTGACTGAGGTTCGAAGTAATCTTCTCACCACGAGTCACAAGCTGCTTCTTGACAATCCATCTGGAAAACTCCTCGGCCTTGACACCAAGAATATCACATGCACGCTCCAGAGAAGGTTCGTTGGGAGCCAGAACACTGTCGTTACGGGACGCAGTGATCTTGACGTTTCCAAGATGCAGAAGACCGGCCAACAGCTTAAAGATATCGGATTGCTGAGCATCGGTGACACCAATAGTTGACAGAGACTTCTTGGTCGCTTCAAACTCGGCCTTGTCATCCACGCCATCGATTGTCGGGCAGTTTCCTTGATTCAAGTATTCAAACTCTTCGATAGGTAGGAGGCTGAGCTCCTCTCGCTCCTTGTCCGAGGCACCAGCAACGAGCTGATAGAAGATGTGGTAGTTTCGCTCCTTGAGGGGCTGGAACACCAATCGGGATCGCTCAAGAAGATATGTCCTAATCTTCGCACCGATGATATTTGTGCCCTCGTCAAACATGATTTCGATATACTTTCCGAATCGGGACGAGTTGTCGTTTCGAGTCGTCTTGGCGTTACCGAACGCTTCCATGATAGGGTTGGTCGCAAGGATCTGCTCTTCCGTCTCGCTCATGGACTCGGCTCCTCGTTTCGAACGCGCACCAGGGTTGTCGGGCGATTCTCTGGTAGCAAAGTATCGCATGATGTACTTGGCACTGACAGTCTTACCAGCACCAGACTCTCCAGAGACGACAACGGTCTGGTTCTTCTTGTCACGAATCATGTCCCTAGGCCGGGTGTTAGTGGGGGAGTCAACAGGACTGTCGTAGTTTAGTCTTACATGAAAGCCTCCTCAGCAATGGCAAACAAATGAGGTGCCTGAGTCGCTCGCTGTCTTCCAGCATAGACCTGAACCATGCCGGGGACATAGAGGGAATCGACTCTTGCGAAAGGATTGGTAGCAATGAGAACAATACCACTGTATGTATAGATTTCCTTTTGCAAATATCGTAGCCGAATTGCCTGCAGAACTGCAAGGTGTCAGCATCAACAGCTCCAATACAAGCGTGTGGATTGTTCAAGGTCGGACATACCAGCAGGCTCGTTGAGATGAGACAAATTTGTAAGATCGTCGCTGGCTTCGAGCATTGTCGGGTTCATCAGAGGTGGCAGGGACGGATCGTTACCGCTCTGAAGGGCCTCAGCGGAGACGTCGATATCTTTGGTCTGGCGGGCAAGACATGGTTAGTCTACGAACAAGTATAGGACAGCAGAGAATGCCAATTGCATCTCCCGGAGGAATAGAAACGTACCTCGCCATTTTCGAGCTGGAAGGTGAGCTTCACTTTGTCGCCATCAACGGTCTTGTTGATGAGCTCCGAAGCTACCCAGCCCTCAGCGGTGTCTGGCTGCCATGCTCTTGTGCCAACTTCGTAGGCGGATGCCATGATGGCGGTATTACCGAGCTCAAGGCCGGTGTGTATAATAGAAGACTGAGGCGACTATGTCGAAGCGGTATCGGCGATAGCGGTACTAAGGGGCTGAATGGCGGTAGGATGCATACATTCGCCAGCAGCTGAATATTGATTGATTGAAGCAACGCGGCCAGCCGGAAACAGATTGATGGTTGAACGTCGCTGGCGAGAAGAGCAAGGAGACGTTATGCGAATATATGCAACCCGCAAAAGTGTGCTGGAGTTTTGCGGTCGTAAGGTTGTCGGATGCTATGCGCAGGTCGTCGAACTTTTGGTACACCACACACCGATGCCCCGTAATCCAAAGAAGAAAGGACGGGACCCTGGAAGGGCGGGAGAAGGAACTTTCTGTACCTTTCTCTTTTTCCCACGCAACTCAGGACACGCAAAGCTCGCCGACAAGAGGTCGAGCAGTATAAAGTCGCACAGAAAGACCTTGAAGAGTTAAAAAGTTACGGATTGCGGTGATGCCAGCACGCGTTTTGCTCCTGATTGAAAGGACCGGGCGGATTGCTGCAGCCGCACGGGGCACGTTGGAGAGGTCGAGGAACAGGGGGGGCGGGGCATGGACTGTTAGAGCCTCTCGGTACCTAGGGGCTCAGCAGCGGGTAGTTCTAACGGCAATCTATACTCTAAAGATACAAATATCTGTCACCCCAATACCTCTTGCGCTACGAAGCCACCCAGCCTTCAGTTCCTGAAAGCTCCTGGGTTCAGAAGAATTAGGGGCTCCTAAACAGACCCGCGAGCCAATGGGGGGTCGACCCGTCCGCGTCTTTGGGCTTTGTCCTGATCCGGGGGTGAGAACAAGCGAGCCCTACAAGCATAAGGTAGGTAGCTGACTCGAATAGAGTCGATTGCGAGTTAGAGCTATATTAAAGTCTTTAATAGAGTACCTACCTTAGATATCATAATCCAGTCCCAAGAACCAGCTCTTCAGCAATGCAGCCAAAGTACAGTAAGCACAGGAGTGTCGTGGCTTTACTGGAGCCAAGCTTCAGAAAGTATTCTGCCGCAGGCCCCTTAATTGACATTGACGATCAAACGCCCCTGGATCGAAATCGCACTGTCCTGGTGTTTAACTGGTCCAACTGAAGCTGTGATAGACATAAACATCCATTTTAACGGAGGAAATATTTGGCCGGGCTCTTGGTAAACAATGGAATACATCCAGGGTGTAAAAGCTATTACAAGGTCACTGGAAGGTTCTTGGTCTTGTTATAATGCTGTAAAGCCTTACAAAGTTCACCGTAACTCATTCTAATCTTTGCAAAGTTCGTTATAACCTATCCTGAACCAAGAGAGAACTTTACGTCCAAACGAGTGCTCTTTGGCTGTGTCACAGGCAATACCTAGTCGGAAGATGAAACTCGTCATCTACATTGTTTTGAAATATCCCGAAAGGGGTATGTACACCAGTTCCAAAACACTGGGGAACAGTTGAACCCTAGCAAACAATTGATCCATCCCCCACCATATCCCCAGGACGGCTTTACTACGTTAAGGAACAAGCTCGTCCAAAGACTCAGCTTTAACTTGGCATTCAAGCCCAGGTGCCACAATCGACTCATCCACAGCCGGCCACGGCAATGCATATATCCCCAACAGTTATCGACGAGCAATGCCTTTACGTCAAAAAGACCCTACAGCTTACGCCAGCCACCAACAGTAATCACAACCATGTACTGTAACGGCAGCTTACACATGCATCAGGGTCAACAAGATAATTGGGTCCCCTCGGGATACCCTCTCGATTTGTACCGGATTGGTCCTGTTTTGGTATTCTAAAGTCGCGTTGAAGCTGAAGCATCTCTGACCGTTGAATTCTCCCATGCCATATTACTCCATACAGTGCTACCGACTAGCTCAACCAGTCGATTTGGGGCCTTTCATGTTCCTGGCCTAGCACCAGCCGCAAAACCCAGCCCCCTTTTGTTTCTCGCCCAGGCATCGGGTACGTACCTGACGTTTCCATCTCTTTTCCATGCAGCCACGATCATCAAGTCGTGTCATGATTTTCAATTGCATTACTTCCGATTCAAGACGTTGCAATGCATCAATGCGTCAATAACGGGTGTACGGGGATCAGAACCGGATCAAAGCGAACGGGCCGCCCCCTTTATTTCCCTTTCTCCATGCTGTCATGTCACCGTGCATTGTTGGTCGCATCGCGTTTCTTTTTATTCGTTCGACGGCAAGGATTGCACCTCACAACCAAAATGCGGTCCATGCCTCATCACTTAGTACAGAATGCGGGTCATAATGCGAGCTGTGGGTGAACCATTAGCTTGTGGTCCGGAGCTTGTTGGTGCCGATTCAACTTACCGCTAATTGTCTCGAGGTTGTCGTAGATGTCCTTGATTTGCTCATACTTGATGTTGCTGATATCAGCCATGAGGTAGGCGTTGTCACCTCTGCTGTCGGAAATCTGCTTGTCGACGTTGTGGTCGCCGAGGATCTCGTTGACCTTTCGGAGGACACCAGGAACGTTTCGGTGAATAAAGATGACCTACTAATGTTAGCATTCGAAACGTAAGTCCGGCTCTTTCGGTGTAGACTTACACGAGCGGTGTCGGGCTCGTCCAGGGTCAGCGAACGCAGCTGCACCTCGGGAACGTTGACGCTGCCCAGAGTGATACCCTGGTTGATGTAGCGCACCAAAGCCTCGCTGACTGGTGAAATGTTAGTGGTGATTCCCGTATCTTAATCTGGCATGTTCACCTACCTTCGATACCAATGGCACGCTGGGCCTCCTCGGTGCTACCACCAATGTGGGGGGTCAGGATGAGGTTCTTCAGGCTCCTCAAATCCTCACCCCAGGCGTTGAGATCGTTGGTGAAGTAGTCACCGTTGGCGGCAGGCTCGGCGGGGAAGACATCCAGAGCAGCACCAGCGATCTTGCCAGAACGGCTAGCCTTGATGAGAGCAGGAATATCGACAACGCTACCACGGCTGGCGTTGATGAGGTAGGCTCCGGTCTTCATCTGGTCGAATTGGGTGGTGGAAATCATTTTGCGCGTCTCGGGGAGATCAGGAACGTGGAGGGTGATGAAATCAGACTCCTCCAAGAGCTTCTCGAGAGTAGGGACCTGGCTGGCGGTACCGAGAGCCATCAGGGTGACCACATCGTAGTAGATGACGTTCATGCCCATGGCTTCGGCGAGGACGGACAACTGAGAGCCAATGTGGCCATAGCCAACAATGCCCAGAGTCTTGCCACGAATCTCCCAGCACTTGGAGCTGACCTTGTTCCAGGTGCCGCGGTGCATCTCGTTGGATCGGTCGCCTAGCTGACGGGCAAGGGTGATGATCTCGGCGATGACAAGCTCAGCGACGCTGCGCGAGTTGGCGAAGGGGGAGTTGAAGACGGCGATACCATGCTTGGCGGCAAATTCGAGGTCGACCTGGTTGGTACCGATACAGAAGCAGCCGATGACGAGGAGGTTCTCGGCCTCACGGAGGACCTTTTCGGTGAGCTTTGTCTTGGAGCGGATACCGATAACTTGCACATCACTATCGACAACATTCGTTAGCACATGTGGTGGGGTACATGGAGCTCATGGACGAGGGGCATGTGCGGTGACGATGGAGGGGCACATCTTGACATAAAAAAATAAGTTGGGTGATGGCGGGGCATTTCGCAAACGTACCGAATCTTCTCAATGAGCTGATCCTCGGGCAGAGAGGTCTTGAGGGCTTCGACCTGGTAGCCCTGGGCCTTCAGGATCTCCTGTCCAGTGACATTGACGTTCTCGAGGAGCAGAATCTTGATGTCCTTGGTGTTGAAAGGCTTCAGTTGCTTGGGCGCACCGCGGTTGGGCTGGCTACGGCTGGGGAGGTTGGCAGCCCAGCTGGGAGGAGGAGACTGGAAGGAGGCGCTGGGCGAGACAGCTGTGTTCTGGTCCCAGCTGTGAGAGACCTCACGCTGAGCAGCGGCCGAGAGGCTACCGGTAATGTTTTGAGGAGCAGGCGTCATGACGAATGTGGTGATGGTCAGTCGGTGTGTTGTAGTGGTGTTTGTTGGAGAAGGATGGAGGGGTCGCAGTCAGCGGGGCGATCGAAGAAGTTGGAGAGCTTGGTTTGAGACGGCTGGAGGAAAGGTTAAGAGACGATTTGATGCTCGCTACCTAGAAAAGAGGGAATTATTTAATGCGAGCAGAAATTAAAAATGGGAGGAAATGATGAGAGAATTTTAGAGGGGGGCCAGTATGGTTTTATGATGCAGCCAGTTTCTACGGTTAAAGCAATGATGAGATGACTCGACTCTTTTGGTCCACAGAGCGTTTACTTCAGCCCGCGACGAGCCGAATTCAGGACCAAAGCCAAGTCTACAAGTCCCTACCGACTTCCATCAAATTGACTCATCCATGTTTGATGCCATCACCGCCGAATCAGAGGGCGTTTGGCAGTCGAAATAGCATCAGGGTACCCTTGCGACTCTAAGTCGTCTTCTGGTGACGCTAATGTACTGTACATGCACGCGGGAGTGGAATAGCTGCTATGCGAAGTACATCGAGTACCTCAGCGAGAAAAGTAAAAACTTTTACGTACTATTTCTCGACAGCTTTCAATGGTTGGTTTGACTTGGAAAAAGCAGTTTATAAGCCGATATAACTAGGTAGGCTCGGCACCTTTGTCAACTCGCCGCTGCTAAACTAGATCCATGGGCCCTGAACGGGACCACTTAAAAAAAAATGACACGGCTGTGCTTATTACTACTTCTTTGGCCCTTGACCGAGACCGGAAATGCCACCATGCCGTCACGCAATGGCGTCAATTTCTGCCTTCACCGGCGGTCGGTCGCTGCGACATGTGGTTACCGCTTCCAGCAGTCCCGCAGTCGGCGGTTGTTCAATGGTGCGGCATGGATGGTCGGAGGCATGCAGCCCGGCAGCGGAGATGCGGCGGAGCTCTGCGGCGGCGGACGGACGGACCTCGTACCATGATATTGCAGGATGCAGCATGTAGACTACTAGGTATCTAAATATGCGGCATCTAGTCTGTTGTAAATCAGGAACATTAATTAATACAATTCTCCATCAATCAATTCCAATACTAGGCTTGGAGCAGTCTTGGTGAGGCGCGCCAGTGAGGTTTCGGCAAAAACATCCACATTGCCCGATACTGAACAGTTTACCCTACATTGAAGTATTTCGAGAGTACTGGTGCTTTATGTCAATTGAAATGCTTATGGCTGTCTTATATATAGCTTATATCACGATTATACGAATTCGATTAACCTCCTGAACTTACTCAGGAATTTTGAGTTGCTGGTGACGAATACTTTCTGTAGAAGTAGTTTTTAACTTCATCTCCCAGTAGACCTCCAAAACATTCAATATCCAGATCAAGGTGTCGCATTTACACAACAGGACCCAAGTCATTTCGCCAGAGCACATAAATCCATATCAGCATGGATACTCTCAGAAGATAGACATTCAAATTTTCGCAATAACATGCATTGCATTGTGGCAGAAACTCAATCTCTATGTATTATGCACCTTAAAACCCTTGCACCCTTGTAAGAACCATCCGTCACTACCTTACATGCCAGGAACGAAATCAACATCATTGCAAAATAAAACAAAGACAAAGAACCCCAAAACGAAGAAAGAGAAGGCAGCAAAAATGAGGAGGGCAATATAAGATCGCGGGCCGACTTCTGCCCTCTGGCTGTGTCTATGAAGATGGTTTCCAGTCCCAGAGTTTGCTGCAAAACGGTACGTTTTCTGCAAACGATGCCTATCAACTGACGATGCTACCTTTTTTTGGTTCTGAAAAACGGCACCGGCTGGATCGCCGACCTTCTTCAACCGCTTCCCAATTCTGTAGCCTTTTTCTTCCTGTCGTTCGCCGCCGTCCATTATCCGATGTAGGTCGGTGGCTTAGATAAAAATCCTCAAACCCGATAAAAGTCTTTCATGTCGTGAGTGTAAATGTGCGCTGCGTAGCGTTCTATCGCTTCGCTCAGCTCTGTTTGCACTCGGCAGCCTCCTGCTTAGGCTTGCCGGACTCATCCTGCTTACAAAGTTAGTTTAATGCTCGTTATTGATCAAGATATCAGAGATGGGTGCATACGTCGTCGTCAGATTCCTCCTCGTCATCGTTCTCCTCGCTTAGGTCGTCCTCGTCCTCATCGTCATCATCCTCGTCAAAGTCGGCACCCTCGAGCTCATCGTCCGAGATCTCCTCGAAAGCAAGAGCCTCTCCGGTGAACCAGTCGATAGCACGAGGAATCAACTTCTCCTTAATGTCCTCACCGAGCTGGTAGTCGAGCTCGAGACGCTCCTCGATGTCGGACTCGGCATCCTCGTCATCGTCATCAGTAGGAGCCTTGGGTGGGGAGAAGAAGTTGAAGAAAGACTCGGTAGGAACGGTCTTCTTGACAATTCGGGTTTGCTTTGTGTCTGAATTACATGTTAGTTGCGTGAAGCCGAGAAAAATGCTTCTCAGAAAGTCGCTGCTTACTCTTGTTTCGCTGCTTCTTGCTCTCAACGCGGACGGTGAGGTCCTTGCCGGGCAGCCACTCGATCTTGTCGCCCTCGGCGTGGTCGTAGATAAAGTCACCACCGTAGCCACTCTCGTTCTGGTAGTAGTAGGTCTTGGTGATTGTGGTGTTCTTGAAGAAGTCGTTGGGGGCGAACTCGAAAATGAGACGGAAACCGGGCTTGTCAAGGTACTCCATGCGAATGTCGGTGAGGTGCTTAAGGGCAGCCTCATCGCGGTCAGTGATCATCTCAGCAAGAGAGATCTGGTTCTTCATGGCAGAAAGCCAGAACTCGGGGATACCGGAAACATTGTCGGGAACGTCGGACTTCTGTTCAGACTTGGGGGCATCACCCTCAGCCTCGGGCTCGTCGTCCTCCTCACCAGCCTTGATCTCGTCTTCGGTAGGCTCAGACTTGCCGTTGATGATGGAGGCACGCTTCTCGTAGAGGGGAGAGAACTTGGCGAAGTACTTCTTCTCGAGCTGGAGAACCTCCTCCTGGAACTCGGCCTCGAGCTTGGAGTGGTCCTTCTGGATGCCCTTGAGACCAGCAACACGTCGGCGGACAGGGGCGGGCAAGGACTCGATGTAGCCCGAAGATTGGCCCACGAGGGAGCCGAGGCGACCCTGAATCATCTGGATAAGCTTGGGGTTTTGGGCGAAAACAGAAGCCGCGGCGGCACGGTCCAGGTCCTCTATAGCGGGGTTAGATCGTGTTTTCCACTCCACGTCAAAGAGACGAATTCATGATGTTGATGAAAATTGAATCAAAACACTTACCCTCCTTGATACTAGCAACGCCTGGCTGCTGAGCGTGAGAAGAGATAGGAGCGGCGGTAGCGGGTGTGTTCTGAGGCGTACTGATCGAAGGTGGGGTAATTAGCATCGTGGACTGTGAAGCAGCGGACAAAGCATCAAACAAAGATGATATCTCAAGGCGTAGATATGACTTACGGAGCCACAGCGTCTTGGGCACGCTTTCCGCGAATGGGCTCGGCCATGGTGTCTGATATGAGAAAAAATCCGTAAAGGCGCTTGTGATAAACGTCTTGGGGAGACGAAGTGAGGGTAGGTTGAGAGGGATGAAAGGAAGTTGAGAAAGCGGCGGCCGTTGACGTTTGCTAAATTTTGGTGGGGGGCGATAAGTTGAAGAAAATTTGGGCACTGGGCTTGTATCCAGGCGGCAGCAGTCGCTCTGGCTTTGAACTTGTTGGGCCGCCCACCAAGCACCAAGCTCAACTGGTCGATCGCCTAAAAAAACCCAGACTGTGTGAGAGAGGATCCCTCTAATCCATAACTTGACGTGTGGAGGCGCTGTGAAAGAGCGGAGAAGTGAGACAACAGAAAGGGAGTGGAGGACCCAGCCACAGAAGCACAGTGCATATCCGAGCATAAACACACTCAGCTGCATCCCTGCGTGCGCCATGCCCCGTCTTTTGTGTGCCGTGAGCTGTGGCGTCCCCATGCGTGATTCTCTCCGACTCGCCCATTCGCGCACTCGCCACACTCTAGAGGGATTCCAGAACACAACACTTCGCTTCCCTTGCCTTCTATTCACCGTCTTGGCCAGTTCAGGTAACCCTTGAGTCGCCAGCCCTTCTCCTTCAGTCGCCAAAGCACAGGAATGGTGGCGCCCCAAAATCAGGAACGACACGCTGTCCATGCGTGTTTGTTGTTTGTTGTTGACTACCTACCTAGGTACCAAGAGACACCCGGCCTCGCCCGAAGGGAACTCGGGATCAGTACCTAGGGACTGTTACATCCACTGAATGGGCATGAATCAAGCGAGGTAACCCCAGACTATTAGCTTGCTTATATCCGGCTATGTATCAAAGAAAAAAGAAAAACATGCTCGGCCGAGAGAACCATCATCCCCTTGCCTCGGATAGAAGGGTTGAAATTGAAACATATCCAACAACTCATCACATCTGTACGTGATGAACCGCGGCTAGCACGCACTGTGATGGGTCCTACACGATTGGCCAAAGCATCATCAATCACCGATACCAACAAAGTTGAGGCATGCGTCACGAATCGTGCCCCTGTACATTGAGGAGCAGGCGGATTTTGAAGCATTTCATTCGTCCATTATCTTATTGTCACAGACCAGACGATGATAGGGACGAGTAATTCTTATTCTCTGTTATATCAACTTGATATTTATTCTACCTAGCAATGACCTCTACGGTACCAGAGCAAGAATAATATTCTCCCAAGGTAACCAATCCTTGTGTTTATGTTTATAATAAGGTCTTATACATCGGCTGGTATTGATAACTCCAGACGCATCAAAATCATGCATTGATACATACCATGGAATCTTGATCATCGATAATACAGATAAAGTAGCATCATGGGGTATAGGCTTTTAATAATCTGCAGCGCAGTTTGTTAGAGATTGAGTTGATTTACACCACTCCGCATCTGCTGACAGCCATCATCACTCAACTTTAATATGCTGCTGCAGCCTTGTAAATCGCCTTAGACACAAGCCAATCATTGTTGTCGGTGCAAGTTCGGTCTATCGGCGTCTGTCGCCGTGTTCAGCCTTGGCCAGGGCACGAGCGCGCAGCAACGACGTAATCGGAGCGACCTTACTTAACTTACACGCAAAAACTCTTTAATCAACACCAAGAGCATTTGTGTATCATGCGAACCGACCCTCCCTAAATAATTGATGGAAGACGACACTCCCCTCAGCCCGGAGCCGGGCCAGGACCATGGCCAGCATGGTCGTCGCGCCCCCAATGGCAATGGCAATGGGCGCGCTCCTCTGTATCGGATGAGCACTAACCAGAGCAGATCCAGCATCTTTGAGGATGTTGAAATGGCGCATGAAGAGGTAATGATGAATCAGATACTGGTGCTAATAAGTATCCCATGAATACTAACCACGGACTCCTATCAGCTCTTCTCCGGACCTGTCGCCGAAAGTCTTCCTACCAGTGTATCGGCGTTTTCCCATCGACGACCGCGCGCCGATTCGACCGCCAGCTTCACCTACTACGATGACGAGGACGAGGGTTTCCCAGACGACGATGACGCTGAGAGTGTAGCCGTACAGAGCATTCCCGGTGATTACGTTCGACGAAGTGTCTCGGACATTGGAGATTTGGAGTTTGGAGCGGATGGTATGCCAGATGACGATGAATCCCCAGAGAGAGACTATCGCATTTCCGAGGACGACTATCCGCTACGCAGGCACTCATCAGCATACTCTCGCCATTCGGTAAACGCACATCTCTTGCGACGGGATAGTATAGCCACGACCACCGCAAGCTTTCGCCGACACGGACGTACTAGTCAAAAGGTTTACCTGGTCAACGAAGACCTCACTATCGTCATTGCAGGTTTCAAGACAAGCAAAATCGGTTCTGCTATATACATCTCGCTATGCATTCTCACCTGCGGTCTTGCCTTTCTGCTCTTTCGATGGCTGCCCCGTTGGTATGTTAGTCTTGTTGGACGAGCATCTCCTCTAGGGGATTGTGAATGGGTTGTGATAGAGAACCAGTGGGGTGAGCTTACTACCATGTCGGTTCGCTCACAAATCTACGGCAGACCTTTATCAACCATCTTTGGCTTGCCGGAAAAGTTCTACATGGATGTCATAGACGACGATGTCGACCCTATCGTTGACGATCTCCGAACTTTGGACTACCGTTACATTCGACTGTGTTTTCATCCTCTCAAAGACAAGTTCATGCTTTTCAACGGTTGGAAAGACCCTAACTGGAGTGATGTACATCTTGTTCGCGCTGGGCTTGACACTGATGAGAAGGGTGTTCGTGAGGTTGTCTTTGGAAACAATCTCATCGACCTCGAGCAAAAGTCAACAGGCCAGCTTTTGGTGGATGAAGTCCTTCACCCCTTTTACGTCTTTCAGATCGCCAGTCTGGTTCTTTGGTCTATGGACAGTTATTACTACTACGCGGTTGCCATTTTCCTCATGTCGGTTGGTAGTATTGCTACTACCCTCATTGAGACACGAGCCACTATGAAGCGTCTTCGCGAAATCTCTCGGTTTGAATGCGACGTTCGAGTTCTTCGCAATGGGTTTTGGCGATTCATCAGCTCGGGCGACTTGGTTCCTGGAGATGTCTATGAACTGAGTGATCCTAATCTCACCCAATTACCCAGCGATAGCCTGCTGCTTACTGGAGACTGCATTGTCAACGAAAGTATGCTGACAGGTGAGTCGGTACCTGTTTCGAAAATACCAGCAACCGATGAGACCCTGCGCACAATGAATTTGGCGGCCTCGTCCGTTACCCCCGAGACGGCTCGACATTTCCTTTATTGCGGCACCAAAATTATTCGCACCAGGAGACCCCAGGAAGATCAAGGTGACGACGCTGTTGCACTGGCTCTCGTTGTCCGCACCGGTTTCAACACTACGAAGGGCTCCTTGGTACGGTCGATGTTGTTCCCGAAACCCTCCGGCTTCAAATTTTACCGTGATTCTTTCCGATATATCAGTGTTATGGCTATCGTCGCTGCCATCGGATTTCTTGCATCTTTGGTCAATTTCATCAGGCTCGGCATAGCCTGGCATCTTATCATTGTACGCGCACTCGATCTAATCACCATCGTTGTGCCTCCTGCTTTGCCTGCAACCCTGACAATTGGAACCAACTTTGCTCTCAACCGACTGAAGAAGAAACAGATATTCTGTATCAGCCCACAGCGAGTCAATGTTGGTGGAAAGATTGATATTATGTGTTTCGACAAGACGGGAACATTGACCGAAGAGGGTCTTGATGTTCTCGGTGTTCGAGTCGTGGATCGAGACTCTAACAAACTTGGCGAAATTGTTACTGAACCTCAGATGCTGCTTGCTGAGGCCACACGACAGAATGCTCAGGATACTTTTCGGGCCGCGCTCCATACCATGGCGACTTGTCATTCCCTTCGATCTGTCGACGACGAACTCATTGGCGATCCACTGGATCTCAAGATGTTTGAATTCACTCGCTGGACGTACGAAGAAGGAAAGCAAAACGTCCCTGAGGAAGATGAGGAGCAGGGTGGACTGGCGCCCTCTATTGCACGACCTCCTAACGTATGGGCCTCATTCTGTTTCATTTCAAAACGGTTACTAACATCTACCAGGCAAACCTCGAATTGGGTGTACTGAAATCATTCGAATTCATCTCCAACCTCCGACGAGCTAGTGTAATTGTCCGTCAATTTGGTCAGAAGAGTGGTGACATCTTTGTCAAGGGCGCTCCTGAGGCAATGAAGGAAATTTGCCGCCCTGAGAGCTGTGAGTATCTCAACCTGTCCATGCATTTCCGCTAACTGACACTCCAAGTTCCCGAGGATTATGACGAGCTTCTATCGTGGTACACGCATAAAGGTTACCGTGTCATTGGCGTTGCCAGCCGTCACATTAAGAAGCTCAGCTGGGTCAAGGCCCAGAAGATGACTCGCAGTGACGTTGAGAGCAACCTTGACTTTGTTGGCTTCATTGTCTTCGAGAACAAGCTTAAGCCTACGACCGCGAGTGTTCTGGAGGAGCTTCTGGCATCTAACATTGGCGCTGTGATGGTAACAGGCGACAATATCTTGACAGCCATCAGTGTCGCACGAGAATGTGGCCTCATGGACAGGAACGCCCATTGCTTCGTGCCGCGCTTTGTCGAGGGTGCGTTATAATTCATTTATCTTGGTGGAATCATTTGCTAACTTGTATAGGCGACTTCCGCGACGCCGAAGCAAAGCTTCAATGGGAGAGCATCGATAACAGCCTGTACCAGTTGAACGAGAAGACATTGCTGGTGAGTTCTGTGCCTACACTTTTATCGGGGTGCGACTAACATCAATAGCCTCTTCCACCACCCCCTGAGGCGGATGCGTCCTTGCCATTTGAGATTTCTAATCTTCGTAATTATTCCTTGGCTGTTAGCGGTGATGTATTCCGCTGGATTGTCGACTACGCGCCGCCACAGGTACTTCACCGGGTTAGTATCTCACTTACTCCCTGAGGCGACTCTATTGACAATCCGCGTAGATGCTCATTACCGGCAAAGTATTTGCAAGAATGTCTCCTGACGAGAAGCATGAGTTGGTTGAAAAGCTGCAGAGCATTGACTACACATGTGGTTTCTGTGGAGATGGAGCAAACGATTGCGGTGCTTTGACGGCTGCAGACGTTGGTATCTCTCTTTCCGAGGCAGAGGCTTCTGTGGCAGCCCCATTCACATCTAGAGTCTTCGACATTGGTTGCGTATTGGAAGTCATCAAGTAAGTCGAGAAGATACCTGGGTTCAAGTTTGATCTAATTGTCTTTTAGGGAGGGTCGAGCTGCCCTGGTGACGAGCTTTAGTTGCTTCAAGTACATGAGTTTGTACTCGGCAATTCAGTTCACATCAGTCACATTCCTCTATGCCCGAGCATCCAACTTGGGCGACTTCCAGTTCCTTTTCATTGATCTTGCCCTCATTCTCCCGATCGCCATCTTCATGGGATGGGCGGGACCGGCACCTAGGCTCTCTCGAAAGCGGCCCACTGCGGACTTGGTATCACGCAAAGTGCTTACGCCCTTGCTGGGATTTATGCTTATCTGCATCCTTTTCCAGGCTGTGACTTATATCACGGTCAAAGAGCAGCCTTGGTATATCCCTCCCGTGGTGCACAAAGATGAGCCCAGCATTGAGAACTCTCAAAACACCTCACTCTTCCTCTTTTCCTGTTTTGAGTATATTTTGTCGGGAGTTATTCTCAACGCAGGACGGCCATTCCGTCAACGGACTACCCAGAACTGTGAGTTTATTACTACTCGAGCTGATAAGCAGAGCTGACAATTTTACAGGGCCTTTTGCCACAACTATCTTCATCGCTCTGGCGATAACTGTCTATATGATTCTTACCCCAGCTCAATGGGTGACGAATCTGATGCAGTTGACAGAGATGAGCTGGGACTACGAACTCTTCCTGATTGCGTTGGGTCTTGCCTACTTTGCCGTGGCATGGGCATTCGAGCACTTCCTGTCTATGAAGCTGGCCAAGTTTATTGGAACAGCCAAGCAACAACTGACAGGGCAGACCAAAAAACGCAAGGAATACAAGGTGATTGCAGAAGCATCGCGGATTTAATATGGGACAAAAGACTTGTTTGAATAGCTCTTGGATTGAGCGAGGGCCACTGTGATGGTTTTTAGCGGTTTCCTTGAGACTATAAGGCAGAGGATGATGGTTTTTGATGAAACTTCTCGAACACTCAGAAGTACAGGATTTGCTGATGTATAACACGCTTGGGGAAGAGACTGGACGAAATAAAAACCTTTTTTATCATGGTTTCTTCGCTTCCGTTGGTATGACATGTCAAGTTACACCACCGCCATCAATAAGAATCACATTGACCTGGGAGAAGGTATACACAGTTTGTTGATAGACTGCCAACAAATGATTTCAGCAATCCATTGTTAGAGTAACCACGTGTGCTTTATGAAGTGATAGCGTAGTTGTTCCCTCACTGCTTGCTCAAAGCCGGATTCGTACAATTACAGAGAGATTTGGAATATTGCATGGTATGCCCAGATTTGGTGGGAGATGAGGGCGGAGACATGTATGGGGAACATCAGACCAGTTGCGTCAAAAACCGAGCGCATAGATATCCAGCGTATCACAGACGTAAACGTTTGGAGTTGTAGTTGTAGTTGTATGTTTTGCTTCGATTCTAGAGCCTCTTCTGCCCTATATACACTGCATCAGATCACCACGCCCTGTAATGCCGGCGCCCAATGTCTTGTTCGTTGTAGTTGCTGCTGGAATAGAAGAAATCGTAGGTGGTATCCGTTTAGTGGTCCCAAGGGTGCTTGAGGCCGAGGAGAGCGGCACCTGGAGGATGTTAGCCATTGTGATCTAAACAGACAATTTCCTGCCTCATAGCGTGTATACAACGACATACCATCCTTCTTCGCCCGGTACATGAGCTGTCGTACTCTATTAGCAATCCGTCTAGATGATGATTATAGCCCTCGCTTTGTCTGCTCAAAGTCGCAGCTCAAAGCCAGAGACTGGCCGGGCGACTCACGAAGAACCACATGCCAGCGCCTAGAGCTGTCGCGGTAAATCGGTAGATACGGGGCACGTGAGCCACCGGGGGCTTGGGAGGGCCGTTGAAGCTGTGGTGACCGTGACCAGCCATGATGGAGTTTGGATGATTGTCGCTCGGTTCGGGAGTTCAGACTGCAGGAATTGGAGGTGTTAGTGGTAATTGGACATTTGTGATGAATCGGTGAGGATGATATAGCGCGATTGACATACGTAGAGACCGAATTGGGAGCCGTGGACGAGGCGACGAGAATGGTGATGATACGGCAATGGATGGAGTCGTGAGCCGAGCCAACTTGGGAGCGATTGTGCTTAGGTAAGGAAAGCTCGTGATTGGATGTTACCGATAGAAGGGCATGCATATGCTGATAGCGGGCTCAGTGCTGTAACAGAGCCTTTTGTGCATCATCGGTGGGGCACCGCTCCCGCGTTGGAGCCGGCAGCGAGATGTGGCTGCCCATGTCAACTCTCTCAAAGATACCACCTTGCGTCTAACAGGGCCTTGAAACTTAAAATAGCTGCGTTATTATGTCGTTGACTTGTTAGCTTTCGAATCGCCTTTTCTCTCTTCCTTGGTCTTTCTATCTCGTCGCTCTTGAGCTTGTTGGCTCCCTCTATATAGGTCCCACGCTCGCCAAGCAATGCCCTTCTAAAGCAACCATCGAGACATCGCATAACTCTTCAAAGGAAGCTTCCACTTTGACAACTGAGAAGGGCACGAGACCTCGATCGCAGTCGATCGGATACACTATGGCGACCCCCAAGTTCAGCTCAAAATCGCCTACGATCCGGCGTATACGTCAGTTCCCAGCCCCTCTCGCCATCATGACACCTTTCTGTATTCACCTCGATACATTGATCTTTTGTTGCTAACTCCTCTCAAGTGCGCGAAGCAGCCGAACTCTCCAACTCTCCCTCGGCCGATTACACTGCCGAACCCCTCGAATCCGACCTCTTCGAGTGGCACTTTACCCTCCGCGGGCCTCCCAACTCAGTCTACAGCAACGGTATCTACCACGGCCGAATAGTTCTGCCTCCTACATACCCCCTTCGCCCGCCTTCATTCCGTTTTATGACCCCAAGTGGTCGCTTCGAGGCCAACCGTGAGATTTGTCTGAGCATCAGTGGCCATCATGAGGAGACGTGGCAACCTGCGTGGGGAGTACGGACAGCTCTTGTGGCGTATGTTGTGTCTTTAGTTGACTCTTGTTGTTATTGCAATGACTGACCTGTTGCCTGGGTAGACTTCGAAGCTTCATGGAGACGGACGCTCGTGGCCAACTAGGCGGTCTCGAAACTACCGACGCCGTGCGCCAACGTCTCGCCAATGAGTCGCCGGCATTCAAATGTTCCAGCTGCGGCAAAACGAATGGCGAAATAATCAAAGAATGCGAGGAGCGAGCAAAAGAGGCAGACTTGAGCGCCCAGGAGATCGAGGTGCCCAAAGAGCTGAACATGGGCTGGCGCGATGAGATGGGAGCCAAGAAGGAGGGCGAAACACAGCCAGCTGAGACAAACGACGAAGCCGAGACGGCTCAACTCGCAGAAGGATTCGTTCAGACTACACCAGATGCCGGTCCCGCTGGTAGTGACAACCTGGCCCCTCAACCGCCAGTGTCAGACCGGAACCCCACCCCAACCCGAACTATCC